>WAAE01006319.1:0-190433 GCA_013400495.1 Nicator chloris | reverse complement strand
ACCTTAATGCAGCACTTTCAGTGCTCAGAGGGGGCTTGTGCCTGTGGCAATAAGGCACGGGGTGGTGGTAGATTCAGACTAGATAGAAAAAGGACATTTTTTACATGTGGAGTGGTGAAACACTGAAAGATTCCCCAGAGAGGTGGCAGATGTGGTAGATGTCCCATCCCTGAAACCATGAAAGGTCAGGTCAGACACTGGGCTGTGAGTAACCTGATCTAGTTGAAGAGGTCCCCGTTGATTGCATGGGGGTTGAACTCTGTGACCTTTAAAGGTCCCTTCCAACCCAAACCATTCTAGGATTCTATAGGAAAACACAAAATCAGAAGAGTTGAGGTTGGAAGGGACCTTTAAAGGTCATCCTGTCCAAACCTCCTCCTCAGGCAGCTCTGCTAGAGAGGGTTGAGCAGGACTGAATATTCCCTCTTTGTGTGAGCAGGAGCTCCTGGTAGGTGTAACCCCATGGGACTTATCAAACTGCTTCTGTTTATGGAATATTCATAGGAAACACAAAGAGATGAAAAGCAGACAAGACTAACACTTCGTTTCATAAGACCTAGGAGTGACTACAGAAACCAAATGCAAACAACTTCTTGAGCTTGGCTTTCCCTTGAGAAGCTGTACAGACTAATAGACACTGCTAATAAACACTGTACTGGTCAATCAGAAAATTACTACTAAAATGGAAAGAGAAGGAAGTTAATATTTCCTCAAGTGTTTGAAAGGATCTCAGAAACTGACGTGATGGCATAAGAAAAATCTTAAAAGATTATGATTTTTTCAGCTTTTATTTCTTGTCTGTAAGAGACAAAATATCTTTGAAAGTTTAGAAATAAAGATTGTTTTCTAAAATAAACAAGCTTGAAGAGACCATTCTACCTAATTAAATAATGCTATAAATCCTTATTTATGGGTGATGATATAATTCTATTCTGGATTGTCAAAATGATTGAAACATTTCTCAAACTTTGAATCATGACATCAGCATTTGGGGAATGCATTACTTAAAAATTTTTCATGCTTCTTAGAATGTTACATGAGTGTTTATGTAAATTTTAGAATATCACTTTGATTAAAGAAGTATTTTATGCTTTGAAAAATCTATTCAATTTTCTGAAGGGAAGACACTTGCACTACAAAACCAAGAAATATAAATATTTGGTACATTTAATAACTGAGTGAACAAGTGTAAGGCTTGCACAGGAGCATGGAATTCAGCAGTCTGACAGATAATAGGAGAACATTTTGAATGATATCACAGAGGATGTTGCAGGGTGATCAGATGCAAACAATATTGCCTCAAGATAACGTTTTTACAATCACTTTTATCCTCTGATTTTTGAATTAAATAAAATAAATGACTGCTAACCTCTGCAGTTTAACAATATTCAATGAGTGCATAGTAGCTTACATAAGTATGTAGTAAATGTATAATATAAATTGATATTTTAAAAGTTTATTCATCTTTAAATTAAATATTGTAAATATTTGTGTCATTTGTTTAAATTTATAATATAAATTATATTTAATTCCTTAGTTTTTTTACCCCAGATATATTTTTAGCTGGAATGCCACTGAAAATAATTATTTACTGGTTATTATGACAATAAGACACTGGCATTCCCCAGAATCAAAAAAGCAGGTTCAAGAAGAGAAGATACTGTTCTAGGTAAAAAAGGAAAAAATTCCTATCATAGATAATGGGTCATTCTTGTTCCAGGTAATACCCTCAGAGTTTTACTTCTCCATGCTTTGCATTAATGTTAATTTAAGAATGTTTTCCTGGACATTAAACTTCAACTCTGCTACATTCTGTTTGGTCTGCTATCATTTTCTTGCTATTGAAAGACAGTCACTTGCAGTCACTGAGTGGAGAGGAAGGAACAGAAGACCAACATGTTCAAGGCTCCCTCGCGTGCCCTGCTGCCTTGAAGAAGCACGAGGTGGCTGCTGAGCACAGCGGTGAGTGAAGGGCTCTGGCCGTGAGCAGCTGTCTGCCTTGGAACAGCACGTGTTTAAAAATACTTCCTTCCAGGGAATTCTGCCTTTGCTCTGCAAAAACCCTCAGCTGCTCTCAAGGACAAAGCTCACAGTACCGAGCTGTCTAAAAGGTGATTTCCTGATTTCCTGCAGATAGAGGCTTTCCCCCCTTCTTTAATTTAAGAGCCTTAAGATAATAAAAAAGACACTTGTGGATCAGAGAATATGAAGCAAGCATGAAAGTCTGAGTTAACACTCAATCCTTTCTCAAGGAATTCAAACCTAGAGTGCTCCACAGTGTAGGCAGGTGTTTAAGAACTCATACACCTAAAACTGATGGAATGGAGACAACTTTTAGTGCTATGGGAGGTGGGACCTGCTGACACATTCAGTCTCCTCTGCAGAGCTGCTACAACAGAAGCAGCAGGGCAGGCCACTGCAGACTGCTGGGGATGTTCTGGCACAGAGAAATGCCCAGCCTGCACAGGAGCAGCAAATGGCTCCAGCCCCACCTTCAGACCAAAGGCACTGCTGTGCCATCAGCACCTCCAGCTGTTTGCTGGGGGCTGTCGCAGCAGGCACAGCTCAGAGGAACTGCAAAACCTGCAGGGCATCTCATTTGTCTGAAACCAGACCTGTGGACATGAGGGCATGGGATATAACGCTCAACATCCCTGATCTCAACATTGGGATGTACTCATTTAATACAGGACTGGTATTAAATGGTATTGCTCATTTTTCCAGACCAAAAAGTTCATCCTGTGACAGCCCTTTTCCCTTTGAACTTTAGAAATTACTTGACATCTTGGCAGCTCAAACACCACCTCATCTCTCCCCCCATGTAAAATGATCCTAGTCTTTCCTCACCCTTCACTTTAATTATTCGAGAAATCAACACCTTAATTGCATTAACAGAAATCAGCTGATTAACACCGGATTCTCCATCTACAAAACTAAGGACAAAAACACGAGATGTACTTTATAAGCTTTAGGAATAGAGGTTTTTCCATTTCATGCACAGTTTTCCTGTGTTTGAATACAGTCAAATGACATCTTGTACATTTTGCCCCAAAAGGGGTCTGTGTAGAGAAACCTTAATATATTATCCACTTGTAATCTTGCCAAATATATTTGTTTTGAAGAATCTCTGTTCCTGCTCACTCCTCCTGCTTCCTTAGATAAGTTTCTCTGGGGAACTCATTCCTCTAGGCCCAGGTAACAATATTTGCATTGACTGCTGAATTTCCATCACTGATGTGATGTCAGCTGAACCCAATAAATACATTAATTGAAATGCTGATTTGAAACCCAAGCCATCAATGGAAAAACAGATTAAAGCCATTTTTTGAGAGGACTGAATCACATAAAATGATAACAAACATGTAACTCAGGTAATTATTACAAAGACAGAAACTAATTTATGCTTTTAGTTTAATGGAACATGGTTCCACTACATCAGGATTAATAATAACCTTTTTCACATAAATAATACTAATACAGTCCAACAAGCTAATCTCATAAAGAGCTACACGTGTGTTTAAAATTCTGCTGGAACGCCCAATTTTTTTGATGACATCTGTGTTTCCAGAGCCTCTAAAGAGTTTTGGCTGTAGGATAACCAATAGATTTTTCTTGATACAAATGAAAGTATCAAGAGCAGATAAAGGCTAAAGGATCGGCTGCTGGCTCTGAAGCCCATCATGCAATGAACTTATTCCTGTGCTTCACGAAATGCTAAACCAACATGAAACCTGGAGTCTTGAATGATTTCTGTTGGACCTAGTCAGGAAAGAGTAAATTTAAACTATGGCTTTCTATTTACTTGTGTTCATAGAAATTAGAGGCCTTGGGGCATTTTCACCTATGAATTCCAAATACTGCTTGACTGTTGCTGAAAAATTCCTTTTAAAATGGTATTTCAACACTGAAATTACATTTGCAGATGTCAAAATAATGTCAAAGTCACAATATTTTTTACTTTTTAGAACTAAAGCCCTTCCTGCTTAAGTTACAAATGAAACCATGCCCTAATATCTTGATACACCAGCACACCATGCAAGTCAAATGTAATTGCTGTAGATTTGCTATGGAACTTGCACAGTTCCATCACCCACTTGGTCCAGGTGTATTCATATGATGTACCACGTGAAAAGGGCAGTGTGGATTTCTTACAAACACTGAGGATCTATTTTAAAGGCAATAAGATATAAATCTACAGCCTAGTTTTCTTTTCTGGAAAAGAAATATACTGTCTATCATTATGAAACTCTTGGCATTAATGTAATGAATTGAAGCCTTTTGCAGAACAGCACTTTTTGTTGATCGAAAATCCCTGCAACAGTAGCACATTTTCATGGGTTTCAACTCAGGAACTTGCTCAAAGCCACAGCTCTATAAAAAATGTATACTTCTTTTATGAAGGCAGGGTTGCAGGTTTTGGCACTCATCGCTCTCTTTATCATTACCTATACTACAAGGAAAAAAAAGCATTCATATTCTTGTTTCAAAGTTCAGAAAAAGGTTCTGCCCTGGGTGACCCAACATTTAGTAAGGCTCATGAATCTCACAAGGAGAAAAGAGAAATGGAAAATTTCTTCCAGTCAGATAACAAAAGGGAATATTAAAGGCTTGACAATAGATGATAGAATGGTTTACCTAAATCTCTCCTATTCAAAGACAGGGGGTTTTATGGCATTCTTTTATAAAAACTGTAAAACTGCATTTCATATTTTCATAATTAAATCTCTCTCATTGTAAGGTGCCCAATCATACATTAGAAGCTCTTTCCACAATGTGAAGAAAATTATCCTGCAAGCTCTTTGAGTGGCGTTTCCTTCACAAATAGAGAATGTAAATGACATGCCTTGGTAATTAAGAAACCTAGACTCAGATTTCTAGCGTCACTATTATAATTCAAATTCTGAGAAGGACATGCAGTATCTTACACCTCTATGAAGAATTCCAAAGGGTCAGCCATTAAGCTGACAAAAACATTGAAAAGTGCTTTAAAATCTAGGCCCCATTACGAATACCATCTGACAAATCAGCACTAAGAACGTTAAAAATTAACATTTTTTTAAAAAGTAAATATAATTCCAACTTAAGCAAAAAAGTAAACAACAGATAAAGAACTTAGGCAAATGAGTAACACCAGTGTATGGGGTACTCTGCATTACAAGTTTTAAACTATAGACAATAACCTGCATATATTTCAAGTATAAACTATCATTTGTATTGTTTAAACATAGGTTTAAATGTATTACATTGAACAGCCGCCTCTTTTTAATCCACATAAACCTTCATTGGGACTGTTCAGATATTGCAAAGTTCTGCTGAAGGAATCTGTGCTTCACTGAGTGATGTGGACACCCCTGGCCACCCCCTGTGTGTGGATCAAAGAGCACAAGCTGCTGGTTCACCAGGGCATTGCTCCTGCTTTTCTGACCCTGCTTAAACAACACCATCCCTGCACTTCTCTGTTGCATGCAGGATTTGAAACCATTCAGCCACTACCAAAGAAATCCTCCTAAATTCTAACACAAAGTACAGAAACACCTGCTCTATCAGCCTCCAGTACTCAAAACCTCTTCCATTCAGCTGTACCCAACATTTCCATAGGGGGCAAACTTGATGCATATTAAGGGATACCTGCTCACAAATTGCTTCTGTTTACTTGGTCTTCTTCAATTTTGCTTTTCTCTTTGTTTCCAAATATCACCGAGTATGTGCGTACAAATAGAAACCATTCTCAAACAATCACATTATCTGTGGCCTTTATAGGAAGTACCATTTTAAGCATTAACTACCAGAATTTTTATTAAGGAGATTTAGTCTTTCCTCTGGCTGTAAAACTGTACTGATAAGGCAAGCCAGATTTGTCTTTTATTTTTTTTTTTGTATTCTAAGTGAAACAGATTAAGCTCTGAACAGATAATGGTTCATACAGAAAGCACTGAACTGTTGAAAGAAGTATTCTACCAAAAATATTAGATGCAATATTGCCCTGCAACAAAAGACCATCAATAAAAAGTAATATCCAGAATGATAAAGGGTCAGACTTGGAGATATTTTCTAAAATTAAGACCTATTGCATACAAAGCTGTCCTATTACGCAGCTAATCAGATCTGTACTGGAGGTTGATGGCAAAGTACTGCATAATGATTTCCCCCCCCCCCCCCCAAAAGTATTTTTTGATGTTGTTGTTTAATACTTTGGAATAAAACTTAGTTTTGTTTTCTGTTCACATTTGCTGCATAGCCTTTTGGCAAAGGTGCTCCTGCTCTCAGGGCAAGAGGGCAAAAAAGCCTCTGTTGATGACACTTCCAATGTCTCCATGCTATGACAATTCTGCCAGGGATTGTGTTCCAAGGGTGCTCTCTGTCTTTCTGCAAGAGGAGAGTTTAGCTGGCTGCCCTGGACTTCAGCTGCCCTGAATGCAAACGACTCCATTTGTCTGTGTTTAGTGGTGTGGCAGCAGGAACAGCAAAAGCTGCAGTGCATAAAACGTTCCTGCTCAGGCTGACAGATCCATCAGGATCTTTCCAGACACGTGCTGGTCTTCACCTTCTTGTCTGGAGAATGCCAGCTGTGACAAAGTATGCAAATTTAATTTAATGCTTTAATGGTTTGTGTCATATTCATTAGGGAGTGTGCTTTTTTTTAATTAACTTTGCAAAAGATGACTTCTGACCACTTTGAAGTTGAACACGTGTTTGCAGTTCATAAACGTGCCAAATCCAATACCCAGCTCTTTCTCCTGACAGGTTTTAGACATTACTGTCCTACAGCAGATGGCTGAAGAACCTAATTAAGTGATGTTGTACAAAGCAACAAAAATAAGCTTGGATCGGTGGTTATCACAAAAAAAACACCAAAACAAAACCACAAAGCAAAACAAACAAAAAGAGGACAAAACCAAAAAGCCCATCCACCACCAAACAAACCAACCCCTACAGAACTCCCTATCTAATACACTGATATAATTCTGCAAAGAATTTAATGGGCTTCTAACATAGCATCAAAAAATCCCTCACTGCATCAACAACCTCTCTGGCCAAGAAAAGCTGCAACACCACAAAACTCAGATGGCTTTTACTGAGCCTTGTCCCTTTGTGACCTGGGTGCTGATAACAATTCCATCTCTTCTTGTTCTCAAGTAATTCCTTTCAGGCTCCTCCTGTTGGACACTTCCTCCACATCCTCAAGTCAGACCACGTGCCCCCACTCTGACTGCTTCCTTCACCCTTCTCTACACTTCAGCTAGGGAGGAAAGACAAGCCTGGGAAGAGAGGTCATGTGAGAAGATCTCTAGAGTTCTCCTTAAAAAAAGTTAAAGATGAACTGATGGCTTCATGGAACTCCAAAGAAAACTCCAATGGAATCAGTGTCCTCAAATTTGGGTTTACTGAAAGTCTGTGGTATTTTGGTTGTTTTTTTTTTTGTTTGTTTTGTTTTAGTGGGTTTGGATTATTTTTCATCTGTTATTCATCTTTGAATGACTTCAAAATCAGAATCATAACCCTAACTTAAAACACCAATAAAAATGCAGTTAAGCAGGCACTACGGTAGATTACCTCTTTGTTTTACACCAAAAAACTGCATATCCATGTCTGGCAATATGATTCTTGGGTGTTATTTTTCAGTTTTACTCAATCTCACAATGAAATGACTGCAGCAAATTGCTGCCTTCATTTGTTAAGTCAGACCAAATAGTTGTCCTTTCTTCCTGAAATTCTTAATTACAACATATACAGAAATCCTAAATTGGATTTAGATTTATTTTTTGAGATGCTTGGTTTGGTTTTTTGGTTTTGTTTTTTTTAATTATTATTATTCTAAACTTCAGATCTGAGTAAATACATCAATACCGTCTGTTAGTTGAGCCTGCAATGGGGCTGGATCCTACAAAAAGCACGACTAAGAAGCAAAGACAAGACTGAAAAATTAGAAAGGGACAGGATGCCCTGGTGACACCCCCACACCTTTAATGCAGAACTCACTGAGGACAGTATTTATGCCTGGACAAGCCACACAGAATGACATTAGGCTTTACAGTAAATATTCAGAGATTATTTCTGAGCACTCTGTGTCTGCATAATGAAAACTCTTTTAACTTCTGAGAAGGAGGATTATTAAAATCACTCCTGCATGAATAACACTTATTTAAAAACCCAACCAAATCTTTCCATTTTCCTTGCGTGTGTGATTTGAGTTCGCTCTGCTGTGAGCCAATCAGATTTCAGCTTTTAGCTTAAGCCAAAATCTAATCAAGTCATAGCTGACGTTTTTCTTCTTGCTGCAGTTTGCCTGACTGCATGTTTGTTTCTTGGAAGTGACAGTGTTTACCTCGCATGTCAAACACAGAAATCTGCAGAAATCTATCAGAATACAGCAGCAAAACTCACAACCCTCTTTGGAACAATATATACATATGAACTGAGGAAATTTGGGAATACATTACCTCGGACAAATGAACAGTGACTGCATTTTTTTTATGTTCCCATTGTTATCTGAGGTCCCAGAGAAGCCTAAATGTTGCCTGTATGCCCAAACAGTATGAAATTAAATGGTACATGTAAATGCAGTGAAGCAAGAGCCTCTAAATATTTAAGATCAGGTTAAAAAGTGTGTCACAGCCCCTGTTCTTACAAAACAGTAAGGTTGTTTTAGTCAGGAGTTTGTCTCCTACTTTTAAATCAGTGCATTTATCTATAAGAAAAGAACACAAGCTCATCCCGTTGCCCTTCCCAAACACATTTTCCCGAGGAAACACTGTATCCCTCTCTGCTGGTGAACTTGCACAAGTACATAAATATATACATGAACTGAAGAAGGGAGATAATAGAAAAACACAGACTTTTCTATTTAGTTTCCATTTTGTATGGGATAATGCCATCCTATGAATTTTCAGTTTAGGGTGGTGCAAGCAACAGGTCCGTGATTTGCATTGTTTTGTAAACACAAAGCATCACAGTGGAGGACTCGGGTCAAAGACATCAGACAGAGAGAAATCCTAGAATTCAGTCTTAATTAGCTTCATACCCTTACAGAGGTAAGAGCAATGGCTACAGGAAGGAAGAAATGGGTACAGGCTGGGCTTCAACAGGAGCCTACATGACCCCCCAACAGAAAACATCACAGTAAGGTTTCTTCTAATACTGCAGACAGTTGTAAACGTGATAAACGAAGACAGCACTCAGTCTGTGAATTCACTGCGCAGACTGAGCCTTGAATTTGCCTGTGCAAAATGGTTTCTTTAATCTTAGATTAATGAGTAAGTAACAGGAAGTCAGGGCTTGTAATCAATTACAGCAGCTTCCTCGCAGTTACAAACAGATGAGGCTTAACGGCCTCATTTCTGCTGTCAGAGTCAACTTCTTTAAGAGAAACAAGAACAGTGTTAGATTTGAAAGACAAGGAAAAGAAAAAAAAACAGTAGGGGAACCACTCAGTTGCCATTTTGAAAAATTCCAGGTGTTTCATGCTAAATATCAAAAAGGCAATACGAATATAACACAAAACAAGAGTCACCACAAATGAAACCAATAATGCCAAAGAGGCCTCAAAAAGACTGAAGTAGAAGTAATGGTGAAGTAAAACACAGTAATATGATCAACAGAAACACCCCAAAGGACCAAAAATAATATTAATGTTATCTCGTATTTGTTTAGGTTTTGTCTTGAAGGCAAATAAAAAATTTGGACAATATTTTGCACATAAACAAGAATTTCACACACTCAAGTGCATTACGGAAACCTGTGCATTTATTTGTTTTTTTTAAACTTAATTCTCAATGCTTAATGAATATAGGCATCAAAATATTTTTTCTCTATTTCTTAAAGCATTCTTTAGTCCTTGAGTCTTCAAATTACAGCAATAAAATGAACAAATATTTTAATTACTTTTACTTCTCTTTTTTCAGCTTCAAAATACTGTCTTAGCTCTACCACTGCCAAGAAATACAACCCATCTTCCATTTCTTCTTCTTTCAGGAGAAGAAACAGGTAACCCACTCCTTATTGTTTTCTTATTTCTTGTTTCCATAACATCCCCTCAGCAGTTGTTGTTTTCCAGGAAAAAGCTTGTTCCTAAGCAGGATGAAACACAACTAAACCTTGTTCCTAACAAGGACCAAACATAACCACACCTTTCCACATGTCAGGCCAAGCATTTCCACTATAGCAGCAATATTCCTATTAACCACTCTGGAAGAGCACAGCAATAAACTTGGAGGAAGAGAGGCTTTCTCAGGGTAGTTTGTACGATAAATAATTTTGTTTCTGAAATATGTACGAACTACAGTTAAAAAAAATAAGCTTTGTCTAGTACTCGGCAAGGTCATTCCCTCCTGCTCTCAGAGCTGTGTGCTCAAGGGCAAAAACAAAGAAAAAGGATGCAAACAAAATATTTGGCATAATCTGTGCCAGCTTTTTCACCCAAAAGAAAAACTGTGCATTCTGTGTCTCTCACAAGGCTCTTAGGAAGAGGTTGAGTCTCAGTTATATTAGAGGAAGTACTTCAATTTTTCTACAGCCCAGGAATTGACAAATTCTTGGGGCTAAGAGCCCACTCCCGGTTCTGGAAACCCAGTTCTTTACCACAGCACCCAACTTGCACTCAGACAGCTGCCTCAGCCAACAGGCTCGCTCAGCAAACCTTTCATTGCTGCGAGCATGCATCAAAATGGCATTAAAATTCAGCAGAAGTCAGATGACTAATTCCTATCAGAACTCTGGAAAATTCCAATTAATGAGCTTGGGAACACTGAGGCTAATAAGTGAAAATGTAGTTATTTTTAATTAAAGGCAGAGTGCTAATAAGGACCGTGAGCATGAGGAAGTGCATGCAAAGCAGACATCAACAAAGCAGAAGTGGCCCACACAAATCCTGGGGAGGCACAGTGGCCCTTGCCTTGAACCCTTTTCATCAGCACTTGACTGCTTGTTTGTTCCAGCAAATTACATTTTGTTAGAAATATCAGTTTCACTCCGTGGGAATGACAA
Organism: Nicator chloris; assembly: GCA_013400495.1. Lineage (NCBI taxonomy): Eukaryota > Metazoa > Chordata > Aves > Passeriformes > Pycnonotidae > Nicator > Nicator chloris. The sequence continues at coordinate 179,450 of WAAE01006319.1, read as the reverse complement.
AGGATCAATAAAGTCACAAACACAGGGAATGTGTAATAAGCTGCTCCAGAGCTGGGAATATGGACAGTGTGTATGACAGATTGTTTCAGTGCTGCTGGAGAATTGTGACGTGCTAAAGAGTACAGCTGAGGCACTTCCCAGCTTTCTTTACAGGAGGAAAATTAGACCACTTCTGAAAAAGTTGGTAAAAATGTCTGCATTGAAGTCTGCAGATTAAATAGACAGGGAATGGTCACAAAATTCTCTGCTTCTGCTCTTCTTGTTCTGTAATGCCCGATAGGAAAACAGAGCAGCTCAAAGGTGTCCAACAAATTGAAAGCAATATCAAACTAAGATGAACAAATTAAAAAACCCTACTTGAACTGTAGGCAGCGTATTTTCGAAAACATCAAAAGTCACACCCGTATATCTTAAAATGAAATATTGTGACAATCACCTGCAATGATTTTGGCAAGTAAAGCAGAGGGCTGGCTATAAAAAACAGCATCAAGGCACAATACTCAAGACACCTAATCTATAAATCTTTGCCCTGTCTTCGATTAGTCTCTCTAGTACATTGTATATTTACAGGCCTCTGAGTTGTTTTAGCTACACTCAGTCTCATTTAAGAACAATTTATCCAAATTAGAGCTTGCATTGTATCTGTCTCTAACATGAAAACCTGAAGCCTTGCAGTTCCAGCCATTTCCCACACATGAAAATTCTCAGATGCTTTTGAACTTTCCAAGCTTTGAACTACATCCACATTTAGTAAGCAGAACAAAAACAGAAGTTAATTTTTCTAGCACATGGAAAATCTATTAAAATAATATATCCAATGAGTCTGCCCATGGTTTGAGGAAAGAATTTGTGAGATGGTAAATAAACCTGAATTGTATAAAATGATGTATTTTAATGCTCAGAGGCATTACCAGCCTCTCTCCTTGGCCCAGCCTTGGCCAGCAGCATGTCCATCTTCAGAGCCATCAAGGATTGGCTCTGCTGGGCATGGTATCCCCTGCTACCAAAAACCAGGCTGTGCAAAACCAAGTTTTATTCTAAAACTGTGCTTAATCCAAAGATTTGCCCTGTCTAACTAACACTGGTTTTGATCCTAAACCAGTGAGGTCAGTAGTGAAGGAGGAGGGTTTTGGTGGTGCTGGGTCTCATTTGTTACAACCAAAGTAATCCCTAGCAATAATAAATGTACTATTATAAAAGTAATAGAACTGATTAAACCAGAAGTCTCTGATACAGATATGTACACACATGTAATGATATGTATGTGTAAATTAGGTGTCATGATGTAAATGAACATGTAATGCAAGACAGAATTTGATCTTTCTTATCAATACCTTACGGTTTTAGCATCTCAGTTAAAATTTATTACTAATAACTCCCAAATCCATTTAAACATTACAATACTTGCTGAAAAACTAGTTGCTTTAAAATATTTTCTGTGGCACCTGCTGCACTAAAGCCTTTCCTTCCAATGCTCAGATGCAATTAACACTAAAGAAGGCATGAAGCATCTAGGGAAATTTGTTTTTCAATGGATTAATTGCAGTGACATAATTAACACCATTTAAAATAAAGATTAGCATGACTCCTAAGATATAGTCTGAGCAACAAGCATTTTTAAGGGCTATTTATATAGCACTTTTCCTCTATGGAAAGGAAATAAATCCAGTTAGTTTGCAATAGATGAGTTCAGAAGAACTCAGGATACATTTATAATATATACTACAATTACCTGAACAAAGGAATTTCTTTTATTGGTAACTTCGTTATGGTCAACTTCAAAATGTGATTGTTCTCACAACCACTCGGTATTATTAAATCAATTACTGCACAGAGCCAGAAAACTACAATCCTATTTTAATGGAAAAGTGCCTTTCGTAACACCTTAAAAATATAAAAGTATAAAAATAAAAAATAAACAATAATATAAAATAAATATTAAAAAATAAACATAAAATATAGAAGAGCATCAGTGGACTTTTCTCCCGAGCTTTTTCTTTTTAAAAAGTCAATGACATTTCTCTTTATCCAGAGATGTCTTACCCAAAAAGGCCTGAACAAAGGCCTGTACAAATCACTGATGTGAGCAAGTCTGGACAGATTACATACAGTAATGTTTAGTAATAAGACTGTTTAAGTAATTACAATAAAGACACAGAATCTCTTTTGCAACATCACATCGGGTGATTACTGAAAAATACTTCAGTGTTAACAATAAACTAGATTATTTGGGGCTGAAGTGTCTAAGACTCTCTTATCAGCTGGGCAGTGGCAGCTGACGACAGCAGATACTCCTGGATGGTGCAGTTATGTGACCCTCACATGCAGAATACTTTACAGACATCCAAAAACGTCCTAAGTGTAAAGGATGTCTCAACAACAATGGCAGGGAGGGTCACACTGCCTGTCTAGGAACATGCAGGGGAAAAAGAACCTATTTACTGTGCTTGGTGGCAAAACCTCACTTCAAATGAGCAACAAGTCCTCAGGGAATTTGAAGAAGCTCTGTGGAGGAAGTTTTTATATAAATTAGGTTAAAGGGAAAGAAGTCAGCATTTTTCCCCAATGCATACAAATTGAAATCATCTTCGGCAGCTACACTGGATGCCAAAGGTGCTCAGGGTATACCAGCTGAGCTGGTAGTTTTCTGTTGCATTTTCTGTGTCCAACAGCTTTCCCAGGAAAATAATTTTGTAAAAGACGAGGCAATTATGCAAAGTTAGTCAGACAACAGTAAAGGGAATATCACCACTTTGATTGGCTCATAACTATACTACACACTCATGAATTATATACGTTACGGATTTTTATTCCCTTTTTGTTTTTTTTTTCACAGAAAACTGGAAAAAGTACACTAAAATCCTGGGAGTCAAACTGAAGGCAGAGGTTACACATAAGGTAAAGGAAAATCATAAGTATTTTTAAAATGTTTTCTGAGTCTTCTACGGTGTTCCTGGACACAAAGTACTTGGCAAGTCTTTTCTAGAGGATAGTCCCATCCCTTCAGAATAGAGTCAGCACAGTGACAGAACACTACAATCAAAGGGATTACTATTATTATTATCATTATTATTACCTTCTTTGCATCACTATAAAACACCCTGGTATTCTCTGATTAGTACACAAGCAAAATCATACTGGAGTCTTTGTGCAAGGATAAAGGCATGTATGTACTAAGGAGGTGTATTACAGAGTGACTTCACTACAGCTACACTGCAGATCAGCCCTGAGCCTCCTAAAGGCCAAGCACACAGGCTCCAGGGGTGCCTGGATCACTCACAGGGGTCCCCTGCAAACCGTGCTGCAAGTGCCAATTGCTTGGTCCAGGCAGAGAGGTAAGGACCATCATCTTGCAGCTATGCATGGTGCAACTATAACAACTGTAGAAAATGGCTACTCTAATGAAAATATAGGAAAAATACATGGCAATAACTAGAGCTGATGATTGTTTTGGGAGACTTGCATGTCCAGGAAGACCAATTTGCTAAATTAAGTCCTGAGCACCTTGTACAAGAGGAGGAAAATTGAGGGGTTTGTACTTTTTTCTTTCTTTAAGCCATAGGAATTCATATGCTGGTTATTGCTCCTAAAGGGATCAGAGCATGCTACAGAATAGGAATTATCAAATTATAGATTTCAACTTTCCAGAGGCAGAGTCAATCTCGAAGGTGTCAGCATACTTTACTATCTCCTGGGGTCTTTAGATGGCAGCACAGCATATTAACAATCTGCTTGTCGGGTTTCCTTATAGGCAACAAATCTGCTTTCACTTTCCTGAAACAGAGTCAAGACTAAAGCAATTACAAGAGCTGCATCACTTAATTGTGATGAGCTCTTCCATCAGGCTGCACAGGACTTCATGGCCTTGGGAGATGCGATTCCTGAAGGTGTAGGGCAGGAGGTTTGCTAACTAAACAACAGCTGCATCTCACTATTTAGGTGAAATACCCGAGCACCACAGATGCTAAAGATGATTTGGGGCAAGCCAGTGATTCTGGAGGCTCTGGAGGATTGTGTTGAAGCAAATACACTGAAAAGGAATGCATTGTGGCTGCCCTGGATAATTTTGAAATTCGTAACACAAAGTTCTGAATGGAAAATAAAAACACCCTATTTCTAGCATTTTTAAACCCAAATGCTTATACTCAGTCTACATAACCAGCAACTGCCTTTCAAAACAACATCTGGGTAAACTTGGAACTATGAATGGAAGAGACATGGTCTCATGCTGCTGCCTTTGTTCCTTTTGTGCCTCATTTTTCCACAGGTGGATGCTGATGGAGAGGAGGAAGAATAAGCTGTTGGTTTTACAGCTCCTTGCAGTGAAACAGCATCAGTAACAAGAGTCTGCACAGGAAACAGAACACTGGAACTCCTGCTGCCACCGTCCCAAAGAGCCCAACCATTTGCAACCACTGGGAGATGTGGCAGGGAAGACAGGGCCAAAGTGCATGGCAAGTTGAGTCCTTGGTTGGGAACTGCCAAGTTGCTCCAAACACAGCTCTTTCAAACTCATCTGGAAGGAGTTTTCCTGCAATAGCAATGCATGTTTTTATGAAATTGTTCTTACAATTCTGATTTCTCAGATGGTCTTAAAAGTAACTACTGCATTGCACACAACTATCCTCGACCAACATCTATTTCTCCACCTAATTTTTTATACAGCAAGGGAAATTCCTATTTGCTCCTTTCTCACTTCTTGCCTGAATCCAAGATTCAGTGCTTTCATGTCACAGATGGATGGGAACATTTAATAAACAAAGTTCAAGCCTGTGAAAATCAGACAGAGCATGGCATAAACAAATAAATGTGCCATAGATTTAGCCTCTTATCTCTCAATTTTCTGCATTACCTTTTGCATGGTTATCCTGAGGACGAGTTTTCTTTTCAAAGTCTCTCCAAACTTGTTTGGTACCAAAATATGATGTACAAAGAGCTCCTCGCTGCTGATGCCATGTCTCTGCTCATTCCTCCATTACAAGCTGCCTGTTTTACCAGTCTCCCTATTTGTCCCCTCTTCAGAATAAAACTAAAACCAACGTGGGTCAGAACAACTCATTCCATAACCCCTTGCTAGAATGTAGTCTCATGTCCCCATCTCATCTGAGGCTCTCCAATTCTGGCATCTTTAAATTTCCTTCAGTTGCTTTTTCTGTTTGTTTGGCTTCTGTTTTTTTAATGAAAAATTCAATGAAACTAAAAGGCAATCTCATGAAAGTGTCATGGGGTAACAGAATAAATTCTTGCCCTATTTTAATTAGAACGTGAATCCTACTGAGTTTAATTACCCTGTCTTCTTATAAATTTGACAATAAGGACAACCTGCCAAAAAACACACTTTTTGTGTTTGTTTTCCAGGAAAAGCTGTCACAGTCCACTTACATCTCAGATTCACATGACAATGTACTCTGTGACTTCAACTTTGTTTCATGAACTCATTAAGAAATTCAACAAACCAACCTGACAAACTGGGGCTCAAGCCCCTCTGATCCAGACTGGCCTATCACTTATTCACCATTCCAGTCCTGAGGTCAGCCACAGCCTGGGCAGGGCTGAGGCAACAGCTCCAACAGCTCTGGGGTTTTCGTGGCTGTAATGTTTACTAGAACAGGACAACATTTACTGGAATAGAATATTCATATTTACTGGAATAGGAGAAGATTCACTAAAATAGTTGTATTTATCATTTTAGTAGAGGGAGCAAAAACTATCTTCTCATATTTAAATCCTACTACTTAGTAATTTCCATGTTAAAATGTATGATTTTATGGTTAGGTTTTTTTCCCCCACAGCACTCTATTAATAAAGTTCTCATGTTTCTAAACATAAATAAATGCCACAGATGTACCCAATTTAGAAATATTCTAAATGTAAGAACCTTTATAACCCTCTATTATATCCTTATTGAAATTTCATTATTCATAGCAGTAATAATTTATTTACCTGCTTCTTTTTCAATATGTTGATTAACAGAGCTAAATTTGTAGCTTCATAAACAGCAGTGCAGTAATGTGTATACTAGATATGAAAAATAATTGTCATATTAATCTTCTTACCTTACAAATATGGCAAAACACAAGATGTTATACTTATTTCCCAATCCAACTATTATTAAGTTAAAATGATGGTTTGAATTTGAACTGCATTAAAAAAAAATCCTGCAATTCCTCTCGATTAGTCCCTCACTAATGGATTTAGCAGTCCCTTAAAAGCAATTAAATGGGGAAGTGTTACAGAAATAACTGTTTCCATTTGTAAAGCATTAGAATGGATCTGAAATTTTCCTATTAACAATATTTGGCAAAAAGAATACTCTTAAGTATAACAGAACCTGAACAAGCAACGTGTGTAATAATACAGCACTAACCATGTTACTGTCTCAAATAGGAAAAAATATTGAAGAATAATAGAGATGGAAAGTTATAAAAACTTCTTTTGGAAAGAAGTTCCTGATAAACTCTGAGTATTCTTATTCAACTTCTATGAGTATTTAAGTCATTTGATAATGTGCTTTCTATTCTTGTTTAGTGGATCTAGAGACAGAAATTATATAAAATACTTAGTGTTTGGGGATGGGGGTCAGACGACTTACTTGATTTATACAGCAAATCAATATCAATTAAACCAGTAAACCTCTTGACAGATTTCGATGCAAATTTGACGAATCATAGCTAAATATTTGCTTTTCTTTCAAATGTTGTATGTACATTACACATCATTTCCTCCACCTTTTTGCTCTGTTAAGATTCTTGTATGGTAGATTATTAAAACTAGATATAGGGAAAATTAGGGAAAGAAAGCATAAAAAAGTTACTGCTGCTGGGTTTTTTTCCTTTTAAAAACAAAGGTTAAGGCAAACCAACAAATACAATTTAAAAGCCCAAAACAAACCATGAAACAAAGCAAAACCAGAAGTAACGTCTTCATTTCAGCAGAGGCAGGAATACCAAACCCAGATTTCTGTGCAGGACACAGCCAGTCCTGGGTCCAGCTCCAGCACCCTCCTGAGCACAGCACTGGGAGGGTGCAGCCCCAGGCCAGTGGCCCAGCCTCAAAAGCAGCCTGACAACCACTCAGTACAAAACACACCTCGGACTTAGTCCTTCTGAAGTGAAACCTCAAAGCAAAAAGAAACGATTTCCACGTGTGTTTTAAACAGATGACGTCAAACCCAGCATCCTGGCACAGAACACAAAGCTGTAGGGTTTGAGCCTAGGCCAACAAAACCTCCCCACCTGTGTCAACAGCAGAGATGTGCTGACACCACAGATGGTCCAGTGTGAACTCCGATCCTCTGGGTGCTTCTCCAGTTTTCTCTTACAAATCCTCACATTGCACATATCCCACACAACTATTTCCTTGGTATCACTCATATTTTTATAGCCTCACGTCTTCATGTATCCAAGCCATCCCTACTTCTGCCAGGGTTCCTTCTCCCATGCTGCGGGGCAGCAGTGCAGCCGTTTCTCAGCAGAACTGCAGCAGCACAACTCCAACCCAAACCCTGATTCCATCTCCCTGGGTCACTGTGGGACCAACCCTGCTGCTCCCCCTTCTCTGTGCAGTGACTCAGGCCCACTGCAGCCCTGAGGAAAGGCCTGGATCTACCGCCATGTGCTCCCAATTCTCCCCTGTGCCAGCGTGAAATGGAGAGATTACAGACTGCCTACCAAGCTGCTCTGTATTATATATACATATATATATATATATGTATGTATATATAATGTGATTTATTGCTAATGTGNCTTACAAATCCTCACATTGCACATATCCCACACAACTATTTCCTTGGTATCACTCATTTTTATAGCCTCACGTCTTCATGTATCCAAGCCATCCCTACTTCTGCCAGGGTTCCTTCTCCCATGCTGCGGGGCAGCAGTGCAGCCGTTTCTCAGCAGAACTGCAGCAGCACAACTCCAACCCAAACCCTGATTCCATCTCCCTGGGTCACTGTGGGACCAACCCTGCTGCTCCCCCTTCTCTGTGCAGTGACTCAGGCCCACTGCAGCCCTGAGGAAAGGCCTGGATCTACCGCCATGTGCTCCCAATTCTCCCCTGTGCCAGCGTGAAATGGAGAGATTACAGACTGCCTACCAAGCTGCTCTGTATTATATATACATATATATATATATATATATATATGTATGTATATATAATGTGATTTATTGCTAATGTGGGGAGTCTGAAGACCAGAGCACATCTTCCACCCTCAGATAAAGCTGTGCTGCCCAACCACGGAGCATTTTCTAGTTCCCTGTGCAGTTAGGTCTTGTTTACACATGCAGTGTGTTTAATAAGCACCATGAGACATCATAATGACCAGAATTAAGGCAACAGATATTCCAAAAAACCATGATTTTAAAAGGAGAAAATGATGCGGATGCTTCAGGGAATTGCATGCTAAAATTTCAAATATAACATATGGACTTGGGGTTTAAAGCCACTAATGAGCTTCTAGCAGTGTTCAGACTCAGACCTTGCTAATCCCATTTTCTGGCTCTGAGAACCTGTGATGACACAGACCACTTGGAGTGAGTTCCAAGAAAAAAAGACTTCCCTGGCCCATAATAATATATTTCTATTTTGTAGTAGCAAAAATCCCTATTGCAAACATACTTCTTCATAATCCTAATTAAAAAAAAAATTAATTTCAGGACATTTACAAGTATTTCGGCAACATGAACTGTCAATTCCTCTCCAAAAAGTGATAAAGACAGATGAGCTGCTGAGGAAAACAAAGGTAAATAGAACTGAGAGTAATGAACGTAAGTGACAAGAGAAAGATTCTACTTCATCCAGGGAAGTGACAGTATTGAAATACAGGGAACAAACCCTGTGGAACATAGGGAGAACTGTGTAACACAGCACATAAATCAAGATCAGACCATGTAAATCAGGTAGTAAATAAGGTGGAAACAAGGAAAAATATTCTAATAAAAATACATTTTGAAGTACATGGCAGCTAGTAGGAAAAAGAGTTATTTAGCTTTTTTAGTTAGTGAAAAGGAGCATACGATGTGAAGTTTGCTGATGGATGGACAGAACCCAGGAAAGAACTGTGCCAGCTGTCACTGCCTGCCTGCTCTTCAGCTGTGCTTCCCAACAGGGAGAGCATTGTTCTCTGCAACGACCCCCAAATATTGATTTCTGAGAGAAATGAGAGGCATTTTCTCAGGTAAGCACCTCATAATTCAGCATAAAACAGAAAACTGCACTCTGAAAATGGCTCCACTGTTTACTCAGAACTATGGATTCTGTGCTGGTTTAAAGTGGTTTGGATTTAGGCAAACGTGTAGAACAAGGCAGGAAATAAGGAAACAGACCCTGTGAGAGAGCAAGAAATTATCCAGATAGATCAATTCACTTATGCTGCCTCAGTTTAGGGGTTTTATTGGTTGGTTTGAGGATTCTTTTTCCTAGCAGAGATGTGTCACCTAACCAATCACCACTCTCTCCATCTCCATCAGTGAGGTCTCAGGTCTCCAAGCCAAAGATTTTTAGTCAGATTTGGGAAGTTTCAGAATGAACAAGTCAGTGTTCAGCATTTTCTACCTAATCCTCTAACAAGTGTGGTCAGGAGTAACTTTGGGAAACACCCATGAGAGACCCTGAGCAGAACCTGAAAGAACCCCACAGCCCTGCAGCATCAGTCTCTGTGCAGCACAGCTGGAACCTCTGTGCTGACCCACTGCACCTTCCTGCCCGAGCACAGCACCTCCCCTGCAGAGCAGGGAGGCTTTCCTTGGCTGTGCCTGACACCCAAACCTTCTGACATCAGCTCCACTTGGCCTCCACGCGGACAACTGGGTCTCAAGACAAGCACAGCTCAAAAGCACACCTCTATTAGAAGGCACCAAGGTTTGTTGGACACTACAGTGCTTGTCATGATTTAGGATACATGGAATCTTTCTTCCTCCATCAAGTTTTTCACTTTCACAACTGGCCTCCTGGGTAACTTGAAGGAGACAACTGGACAGTTTCCAGAGTTACGTTTCAGCTCCAGGGTTTTGAACAGATACAGTAAATTAGTTACAGAGAGACCTAAGAATCATTAAAACATAATAACTACTTCATTAATCCTTGGGAAAAAATTCTCTTGATGCTAGTTATCCTATCACTCACCTACAAAAACCTCTTCAACAAACATAACCAAGCTGGGATTCTGGCCTGAGGTGCAACACAGTTCTCATTTAAGAAATCATGACTCCTTATTTTGAAAAGCTTAAAGGCTATTAGGAAATATCAGCACATATGAATTGCAATATCATCAGTTTCTGTGATATGGATGCTATGGTATATAAAACACTGAAAAATTTCAGAGCAGCTCTTTACACAATAGATGGTCTGCACTCATCCTTCTTACTCCTGTGCTAGCATGATTTGGAGTTCAGCTCAGTCACAACATAAACCTGACAGAATGTAATTACAACTCAGATTATACCTGGCAAGTATCAGTTGTTCTCAAATCAGAAAAATGTATTCATTCTAATTTAGGAATCTGGCAACATAAGGATAGTGGCATTTGCATTACTGTCAGTTTTTGAAAGGCTTTCTGACTCCATTTATTAGTCACAGAAGTAGAACAGGATTCTGTATTCTTAAAAATTACAAACTAAATTACATTTTGTTTGCTTGTTGATAGGTTGGTTGAATTCACCTTTCCCTCCAGAACTGTTCTCCATCTATAAGCTAACAACTAGTTATTATTTATAATAGAACTATTAGCAATGGAGCAAAGTATTTTCATGCATATACCATCCAGCTGATAATTTTTTTCTCCAGAAGTTTGCAAAATAACATTTACCTTCAAAAAGGACACCCCACAAATACACAGCAGGCCAGATCATGGTTTTCCCACCCAGTTTTTAATCCAGAGCAATTCTAACACACTCACTGCAATTTTTGGGAGTTTACATCACAGCAATTGAAATCAGAATCTGGATCGGTTTTCAAACACAACAGTTGTTTGTTCCACTGGTCACACATTTGGAAGTACTTTCTAGTGCTTTAAAATCATGTCAAATGGATCCATCTCTCTCTCCTGCCTCTCACAGAATGAAATTACATTTTCTGTAGCCCGTAAAGTGTCCAATCCTGCAACTTCCTGTGCATTTTCAGAGAAGTTATCCATGCCAATCTTGTAACAGTTCAATAGATTTTTCCTACACTCACATGAACTAACTGATATACTCATAGCAGCTACCCTGCTTTGAAATTAGAACAGGACAAGAGCCATAATCTTATTTAGCTTACTCATTACAAGATCAGTTTCTGGCATTACCCCTCAGAACAAAACACGCCTGAAGAACGCAGTCGAGGAATTCCCATGCACCTATTTAACACATTTGTAAAAAACTCCATACAGATTTTACAGTTCGCCTGAAAATGTGGTGATGAAACACCCTGTGTGACTTAAGCTGCTGAAAGTGCACAAGGAAGACATCAGTGGAAACCAAGGTTTCAAAGAGAACACTTGCTCAGGAGGAAGTTAAACTGGAACGTGTGCCTTACACCAGCAAAGGCTCACAGCCACCCCTGACCACTGCCCTCCCAACTCCTTCCATAAGGGATTTTCTCCTGTAAATGGGATTAGCAGCTCATTTGCACTATTCTGCTGTTAAATCAGCCCCCAGAGGAGCTCAGCACCAGAGAGGGCATCACGGCTTTTTTCTCTGAAAGGTGCTTGGCAGTGGGTTCACAACTACCTAAGATAAATGTCTGCATGCAGCTGTGGGGCCACCATGGTGCTTTTGAGACCTGTCCTGGCTTCCCTGGAGGCCTCCTGGAAACAGCAGGAGATGCTACAACTGCCTTAAAGGTCTACATAAACGTGAATTAACTGAAATACCATCCAATAGCCAAAACCCACGATCTATAAAGTATGCACAGGGAAACTGAGGAACTGTGAAACTAAAATGTTAGGTTACTCCTCATAACTTCCCCCGGGTTCACAGGACTGCATGTACCCAGAGCCTCTCCCCAGCTCACAAACTCAGCCCTGCCCCAGGCACCTCAACAGCCCCAGCTGAGACAGGAGCCTGCAGCTGCCACCACACCACTGCTGGTATCCATCAGCAGCCAGACCTGCTCCCCAGGGCGGAGTGATGATGGATTTTATGTCCACTGGAGGCCCCTGAGGCTGACCTCCCTCCATGAATATCAAGTCAGGTTTGTTTAGCTGGACTTGATGCTCCTTCAGGAATGCTGGAATCACTGCCCATGAGCCAGTTCTCATTGCAAGCCCCAGCAGGTCACAGACTTGGGTACATCTGCTCATGCCAGCACCCAAGGGTGATAGCCAGCGCCTGCCATTCCAGCAGGATACAGCAAGGTGCAGTACGTTTTACATTGATTCATGCAGGTAAAGCTTAACAGCTTCAGTATTATTTGTTCAACAGTCCCATGCTGCTCACAAGGTGTTTAGAGAGTCTGTGTCCTCTCATAGCTGCATAATTCTGAGTATTTCTTTCTTGCCTATTTCACCCGCTAACCAACAATTACCGCTGAGGAAACCATGCTACATCACTTTTTTTTTTTTCCATTTCAGGCTGTTTTCAACCGTCCCTTTCACTGTTTTCATGGGGTCACTGCAATGGTGTTATAGCACAAAAAGTCTAACTTCGTAGAAAGTTCTGTTCCACCTCTTGTAAGAGCCAGGAAATTCCATGTTTCCCACTTTGTGCATTTGGTGTAACAGACATAAATGAAAGACATAAAATGATAATGAAGTAACATTACAGACAATATGTCACACATAAGAGAAAACAAAAACCAAAAGCCTGTTGTTATTCCCAATTGGTGGTCAGTTAAAAAAGAGTAGCTGACAGCTCCAGCTGAAAACAGTACAAAAGCTGAACCAACTCAGTGCTTCAAAAGCAAGGCTTTGAAGTCAATGAGCTGCAGAGTCAGGATCTTATTCAGCAAGATGCAGGAATACATGCCTAACTTCAAACATCTAAGTAGGCCAGCTCAATTCATTTGCATTATGGCACCTTTATATAAAAATGCAAATGAGAATCAGATACAGCTACTTCAAAGAGTACCTCCTGAAAGTGTAGTCTGAAACCACCTGGCTTCAGAACTGAATTACACACACTTTATGGCCATGTGAAACCCTAGGAAGGTGCTGCCTTATACTTCAGTTCCAGGCAAGGTTACTTAGTGTTATTTCTTACAAGCACTTCATTTGCACATTTCTGGACCTCTCAGATCACAGGCTTCCACCTGAGTAATGAGTCAGCCTGACTTAGAGGTGGTGTAATATGACATTACATTTCCACAAAGCTCTTGGCGTGGAAAAAAAACCCCTAAACTAGTTGAACACAAAAATGATATATGGCTATGAATTATCAGACACTTTTGGTCTGGCAGGATGCTTATTTTAATAAAGCAGAAGCTTTGCATTGTTCAAAAATTTAGAAAACAATAGCAACATAAGATATGATGAAGCAGAGCTCTAACTGGCAAAAACTCGATTTGTGGATCTGTGCAAGCACTATCAGCTATGAACATGTGTCTGTGTCAAACTGCAATGAATAGGCAGATATGATTTCAGTTTACTAGAGGTTATGAATATTTGATAGAGACTGCTCTACTACCTTAATGAAATCCTTCAGGGACATAAAAATACAAAGTTGGCTCAGGGTCGTATCTCAGCAACACAGTCAACTTAAACCTAAGGTGGTATTTGTTCCTCAGTGCAGAACATAACATGAATTGCTCAGTACAAATAGTTTTATAAGTCAATGAAATTAGCTTGTAGACTGTTTTAAAAGGCTTTGGCAGTAAGATGAGTTTACTAATGTCAATAACTTTGGGCGAGTGCTGCACTCTGAGGGTGCTGATGGCATTATATTTCCCTCCTTCGCCACTGGTGAGGTTCTAATGGGATTGTCTAATAAGGACATAAAATAACCTGATCTAGGAGTCTAGTCTGTGCTTCACAGGGTTTAGTAATTCCTCAAAAGTGTTGCAAGGACAGGCTAGATAATAGGAAAGTTAGAATAAATTAAGAGACAAAAATAAATTTGTGCAGCATGTAGACTGTGCAGAACAGGCAGACAAGTTTGAGGGGAGGTCTGTTAATTGGAAAACTGCAACTGCCTGCATGAACTCTCTTACTCTGCATCCTTTTCTGCTATTTTTATAATGTTTTTTACAACTTTATAATTTAAAAAAAAATGGTTGTGATTGTAGAGTTTTATACTTGAGTTTGAAACAAATCATTTAAAGCTACAACTGCCTTTTTCTACCTTTCTATGCATTTTTAATATATAAATGAATGGGTGCCGTAATTTCTTTGCTGTATCACTGTTTCCCATATGTATTTGTAAAAGATACACTAAACTGTACAGATTTTTTAAGGCATCTTTTTCAACTGGTCATTTCTCATACTGAACATCAGGTTTTCCTCTTAGTTCTCTGCTCATCTACTTTCTTATTCAGCCACAGTTTTCACTTATGTACCTCACTGGCTCAATGCAAGGATGGGCCTCAGCCCTACAGACACTGAACTTATACCTTTTGAAAGACAAGTGCTATTACATATGTTACTTTTTTTTTGGGGGGGGGGTTGAAACACAGTTCAAACTAACACATTTTCACTAAATGAATGTATTAAGAAGGTAAAAAAGACTCACGTGTTCATTACCCTCTCCAGTCAGAGTGGAGAACACATACATATATGCAAGCCCAAAGAAATATGCCCAGAAGCTTTTGGGGGGTTGCTATTTCAAATAAATTTACTGTGCCTTCCAAAGATTTAATTCTGTATCTAGCACACTACTGGCTGAAAAAGTACTTCAAGGCCTTTTACTTCTATCAGGTGTTCACAACTTCAGTGGTTTCATCACCTTAAAAGCCCTCCCAAAAACGGTATTGCCTCCCAGCCTTCACACTTGGTGGATTGTATTCTGGAAGAGACAAGAACTTCAGTTTTAAGGAAAATGGGCAAATAACTGTTTTGCCAATGAAGATGCTGCATTTCTATTGTGCACTTATGAAACATTATGAAATCTTCAGGAATTTGCTTTGATGGTTAACATGAAACTTAAAAATCACTAGTAGTGTCACTACTTGTCTGTGTACTGAGAAATTATAACTACCCAGCTCAGCAGTGTCTGCATGTCATGATTTACCAATCCCCCTTCCTCTAATTTGAACTATTTTCTTCACTTAGCTAGTGCACCTTTTTCATCCCCAATCTGACTTTTTTTGTGCCTGTACTGTTCTCAAGTATTCATCTTTTCTTGCAATATTTAGACATCTATCAAATTCCAGTTTTTTGCAACTTTGCTTCGTATGGCAACAAAACCTGTGCAGCCTACCTTGCATTCACAGACGTAAAAATACTGTGTAAGGCGTTCTTGATCCCTCTTTACTGCACGACCCAATCTGCACATTAGGACTTGCTTTTTTCCCCGTTCTACAGCTGTAGATGACATTTTATTTCCCTGTATGTGCTTTCAATGACTGAGTTCAGATGCTGAATGGACTCAGGGAAGCTCAGATGCAGACATTATACTTGGCCCTGTTGTCACAGCAATAACCCCAAGGCCTCTGGATTATCCCATTTTTAACGTTCACAGCAACCCAGGGTCCCTGTCTTAGCACCATATTCTCCAGCTCCAAGCACAAAGTCAGAGTAAGAGCTACTCCAAGCTATGGACCTGTCATCTTATGTCACCTGATGAAAGGTTGTTTTTACATACCCCATGGACTGTACAAAACATCCACAGAGCACGACTGCAAAGTGAATTTCCTCCATTGTCAGCAAGACAGCCCTACTGCAGTGCAGTCCCCCTGCAACAAAAGGGCTGGCAATGGACTGAAGCAAAATCTTCCTCTGTAACCATCTGTACTGCCTAAGTACTGTAAAGGCATCTTGGGACTTCAGTGGTGCTGCTGTGAACAGTCTCAGGTTCATCAAGGCTGGCAAAGAGCTGCAGTGTTAATTCAGGGCTGGCAGTGGTACTTCTGTCACATACTTAATGGAAAGCTGCAGAGAAGAGGGACCATTCAGACTTGTGATGAGATGAAATGGCCCTATTCAGTGATTTCACTTGCCATTAGCTGAGGAGATGCTTCTCTTAGCTTAGAGATTAGTTAACAGAATGCTTGTTCTGCAGGCATTTATGACCTCAGCTACCCCTACACATGTAAGTGTTGGATCAAAACTTTGAGCACTACTAAAATACCAATCCAAAGGCTATAGCAATCAAAATGAAGAAGAACTAGAGACAAGAGAACTCAGAATAATGCATAAGGTGATTCTGGAAGCATTGTGTTGCAGCAGCATAAAATCAATTCAAGTCATTCAAGTCTAAAGGTTATTCTCAGGATCATTTAGTGAGTGTTTGCCAAAACACTCATTCGTTGACACATCAGAATGGAACTGTTTATCAAATATTGATAACCTGTATCATCATCATTCACTCGTATTCAAAACAAAACTTTATTGAAGGACAACTGATCTCATTCATATCAAATGTGTGTTTCAAAATTCTGAACCTTAAAGAAGAGAAGGCTAAGGAAGCAACTGGCACAGAGGGCAACAGAACATGGAAGGTCTTTGAAAACTAGAAGTGAGCCACAGATGTCACAGGCTATAACTCAAATGTTCCTTTTGGCACAAAATAAACCGAAATCATGTCATGGATCTCTAATGTAAAATGTATTTGTTGACTGTGCAACTGACAACTTGTTCTCTGCACATTTGATTTCAACAGGTAAGCTAAAGGTAAATCTTCCAGGCTTAACTGGGGCAGTTGCCACATCTAGAACTTTTTCTCCAAGGCATAAACTAAAGCTTTAGCTACCTGCACTGTAAAGAAATATTAGTGTTATTACACATGATTTGTTGCTGATTCTATTTGCAAGTATATTTTGAAACAAAAAAGTTCAGTAGTGTCCTGAGGACTGTTTAAAAAAAGCTTGAAAGCTCTAGTGCTGCCCTGAACAGTCTGTGTCCACCAAAATAATTTGATAGTATCACTGAAATAACACAAGACAAACACAAGCATTGCCAAGAGCTGGCTGAGACCCTTTTTGAGCCCTTTAGGAATTACCTCCAAAACAAAACAGCTCTTGGTTTCCACCCCCCAACTTCATTCTTGCTTTCCCTGGATGGCACTGTCACACTCTGGCTTGGCAATAAGCTCACCTGGGTTAGTCTGTTGTAACCAAAAGAGAGATTCTTTCAATACTGGGTAAGTCTACTCAAGGTATAAAAGCAAAGTACATGACTGTAACTCAGAACAGTTTATTTCATACGCACCTGTCCTACACGAACTCCGTCACACTTGTGCTAAATTACTGTTTCAAGAGTTGCAATTGCTAAAAGATCAAGTGATTGGACACATCAGTCCTTCAAAAACTACAAAAACAGAATCCCAGCAAAGCTCTGATTGAGCTCGGAAGCCTAAGTTTACCTCCTAAACCCTACTTAATAAACAGTGCCTGATTATGACCAGGCACACTCTTTGCCCCGGCCATTGTCAGGGATACTTTGTCCTGCAAACAAGAAGTTTACTGAGCTGTCTGGAAATTACCTACTCACAATGGTAAATAGATGTGCTGTAAATACATACACATCAACTTTCCAATGTTATGGCATTTCCCTTGATTCCATTTCAAACTATTATTGTTTCAGAAAAAAGTTCCATAAATTTTTTAAAAAAATAAAATCTCAGCCTGCTCTGTTTCTGGAATTCTAATCTGTGATGCAGATAGGAACGGGCAGAATCTTTAAAATCCGATTCCTTATATGATGAAACACCTTTGCTTATCCCTTGTTAAAATATTTCAGTGCAATTTATTCTATACAATAACAGCACACACCAACAAATAAAACATTCTTTTTCTTTCTCCCTTGTGTCAGAGTGCAAGGCAAGCACCCACAAATGCAGATCATCCGTTTCCATCTGATGTTTTCCTCCTTTTAAACGTTCATAAGGGAAGCTTGGTAACAGAACCATTTTTGCCCAGGACAAAAGACAAAAAAAAAACGTAAACCGTAATATCACTTGATCTATTGCTGGATTTTTGCAGCTCCGACTCGGGAAGGCAAAGCAAAAGCGCTGACAAGAGTCCAGAAGATTTCAGTGAACCTGGACAAGAATGGCAGTGACTGACATCACCTGAGCATTTATGCCACTCTTCAAAAAGAGATTAGCCAGGGCAAGAGCAACCAAATCTGCTCATTTTCAATTAATTCAGCCTTAATTAAGAAGAATGAGATAAAGACAAGTGCATCTGATAGCACCCTGTATTATCCTTTCCTATGAATTTTGGTCTTAATTTAGTTTTGAATGCTGTAATAACCTCTCTGATCCCTGCAAGGACTCCTCTTGTCATTTGTCAAGCTCAGTGCTTGTCTGACAAAACCCTGCAGGAGATATTGAATAAACAATCACGAAAACGAGCAAACAGATAGAGATTTATGAACATAATCTGCAGAAGAGGAGATCTGCTAGCTATGCCATTCGTTAGAGCTCTGCACATAAATTCCACTGAACTTCACGGAACAATTCTGATCACTTTAAACTGCAGGGAAGCAAGGGGCTTCACCCTGTGGTGCATTACTGGAACAAAAAAGCTCCTTACACACTTACTAAACACTGAAGGATAACTTGACCCAGCTATAAAGAAACCTCACTTTGATCAGTCATTGATGACAAAAAAAAGCCATGTTGCTGAGATTAAAAGGAAAATTCAATACAGCTACATTTATAATTGTGTGCATGGAACATTTTTGGAAAACACGACACTACTGACAAACTGAGAACCAGTTCCAGATTGAGGTAACAAATGATACAACAGGAATAAGTTGTCACAACACTTATCTATAATACAAATATATAAACCACTAAAGTAGAAAGGAGAAATAGAAAAGAACAGCAGAAGTGAGTTACTTATACCTGAACGTAAGGTATCACAAGCAGCTCCAGTGTAGTTTGTTTCATTAGAGAAGAGTCATCCCAACTCTGTATTGTTCCTTAAGCCCAGTTGCTCAGCTCAATTTCAAGATGATAGACCCACAGAGTTATCTAACACCCAGAGTTTGATACAAAATAGTAACTTCTTTCTCCTAGCACATGAGTGATATTCATTAATTTAAACAAGGATTAGAGCTTGAGCTGGGATCCAGATTTGCAACTGTACAGAGACTTAATTCTTGTTTTCTTTACTTCTTTGTACTTGTTTTCCATCCTGCAGGCATTTGTGTAAGAGCAGGCAAGAGCCATGCCAGCTGCACTCTTTACTCAGAAGGCAGAGAAGGACCTTCCTCCACCACTGTGTCTCTCAGGCTATTTGCCTTCATTTCTCGTCCCAGAAATAGTGTCCTGTCTTCCAAAATTGAGGGCCACTGCTGTGGTGGGGAGGTAGGGCTTGAGGAACAGAGAGGTTCCTAAAATTTCCTGCACATTATCAAATAAACAGTGCCATATTTTCAATTCATTATGTTTGTTATACTTCACAAAAGCCCTCAGATTTATGGGATTAGACTGCACATGCATCTCTATCTCACTGAGCAAATCATTCCAAGAGAGCCACGAGACAATTCCTTGCATAAAGCTCCTGAGAGTCAAACATTTAACATTAACACAGAGACAGATTAGATAAAGCCTCACTGGAATATCCTCCACCCCGTACAAAGGAACTTCCAGATTATGAAGCATTCTTTAATGCTCTTTTGGAGGAAATTAGGTAATATTGTGCCCTGCCACTATCACACTGCAAGGATGTGTAGCATTTATAAAATTGGGTTGTACCTAAAAGGAAATCATTTATTACCTAGCAAGTAGGTAGCCATCAAATTTCAGCATCTGTTAGCATGACAGAACTTGGATACAATGTAATCTGAGCAAGAATGTAGAGTTTTTCCTCATTTTGGCTACTGGGGTTTTTTGTGTGTGTGTGCATGGGATGGAAACAGCTTCCTCACACTATTTTTCCTCCTTCCCTGCTGAGGAGGTGAATCTCATCTCCCTCTATACAGTACAAAGACATTTATTCTTCAGATAGTGCTTGTGGATTTGTTTCAGAAAACTCGGAACACTTAGGGACTAGACACTTGTAAACAGAGTGGTTATATTTAGCAAAGAGGCCTCAGTTCAGAAAGAAAAACCTCTAACGTGCATAAATACAGCACTGTTAGGCTCAGGGCTCAGACTGTTTCACACAGCTATAATTTGGCAGCTCATCCCTCAGCAAACCCCGTGAGCAAGCAGCCTCAATCTTCCAGCACCACACTTGACTGTCACTGATTTGACCATCACTTGAAGGTGCACACCTATGCCCAGCTTCTGCAATCTGTTTGCAGCTTCACAGGGCAGAAAAACGCTGTAAACTTGCTCTGATTCACATCTTTTTTCCTACTCTCAATCCAGGTTAGATTGCAGCTGGCATTTGTAGGCAATGCTTTTCCAACACTTCCTGCCCCAAGCTGTATCTACCAAAGACACATTGCTCTGATTGCCCACTCCTGTGCAAAACCTTGCCATGCCAACAAAGCAGTACAAACTGAATGGATATTGTTCTCAGGTGTACAAGTCGCTATTCCAAGGGAAAAAAATGCCTATCAAAGGGCAAAAAACCCCACAGAAACCTCATTGTCAAAACCAAAGAGAGGCTGAGCTCATTTTATCCCAGTGCCTGTTTCTCTACAGTGAGAAGACACAGCACAAAAAAAGAAAATTCAAGAAGAAAAATCTTGTTGGCAACAGAAACTGCTCAAGATTGTAACTGAAGAATAGCTGCAAGATGAAAAGCCAGCACCTCAGAACAGCCACAGCAATCTGCGTAAAGGAAGAAATTAATTAGAAGTAACTTTTCAGCTTTTCCACGGTTCTTAAAAGTTGCAAGAAATAACGCACAGCCACTAGGAAGCCTTGGTATAATATGCATTTCATTAAGATTCTTCTAAAAAACTGCATTTATCTAAAAATTTTTAGGAGAAATCATAGACAAAAGCAGCAAAAGTTCTACAGAATTAAACAGAGACAGAACTGCCTTTTTTTTTCTCCTAATAGAGCTGACTCTTGAATCTTGATTCAGTTTTTTAATTGATTTGCTTATTTGCTTCAAAACTGTTAATTTAGAGGTTTTTTCAAAACAGAACGAATTTGCTGCTCAGAGAGGTGAACTGGTTTGGACAAGACTAACTACCAACCTAGCAGTAGACAAGAAATACAAACAAACAGAAGACCACAAACAGAAGTTTCCAGAACTCCATCCCTCTTTCCACAGTTCAAAATTGCTCAATATCTTCCCTGCAAGAGATGCAATATCTGCTGCTAAAGCCACAGTGAAGGTCTATGACACCACCATGATGAGTACCCTGGAAAAAGCTGGATTTTATCCCTCTATACACTGCCCAAACCTTGTTCTACAGAACAAACGGAAAACTCAACACCTGGGCTAAATGCCAAAACTCCTGAAGCTTTGGTTCACTCCTTACCCCCACATGGCCTAGAGAGGTCGTCTGAATTATTCCATAGACTCATATGAGACACTTCAGTTTTCCATCCTCCTCCTCCATGTCTGAAACCAGGGAGCTCTTTCCCACAGTGATAGGGGGGACTCTACAGGACTTGGCCTGACGTTCCCATACTTTTCCTTGTCAGTGTGCAGGAAGAGACACAGGCCT
Organism: Nicator chloris; assembly: GCA_013400495.1. Classification (NCBI taxonomy): domain Eukaryota; kingdom Metazoa; phylum Chordata; class Aves; order Passeriformes; family Pycnonotidae; genus Nicator; species Nicator chloris. Next base: position 157,798 of record WAAE01006319.1, on the reverse strand, counting down.
GCCAAGGGTATTTAATGACGTCTCCATACTGGAATAAATCCATCAAAGACCCTCCAGCACGCACTGCCCTGATGGTTGGCATCACCACGTAACAAGTTGCTGTTCTGCACTACTTTCATCTCAGTAAAATGGGAAAACACAGATTTTTTTATAACAGGCCTTTAAAGAGCAACAAATACAGCTAAAAAGGAGTTTGAAACTGTGCAGGGCTATACATTAAGGCCACATTAAACCCTACTCCTGAGAGAGAGAGCTCAAAGTCTTGTTTCTGCCAGCTTCTTGTCTTCTGTCATTTCTGATTACTGATGCAATATGTGTCAATGTTCCATAATGACTGCTGAAGGCTTCATGCTTGATGGCTTAGGATGTCATAATGAAAGTACAAGCTTTATTAATCCTCTCATCAATAGAAGCCACAGGGTGTCTGTCACATTTCATTTGTATGTGCCAAGAGTAAATAAACTGCAGCAAATGAAAAGAGTGTTTATAAATATGGACAGATGTCAAGTGGTTCACACAGGTACCCATGCTGCTATTTCCTATTATAAATTTCCAGGCTTCATAAAAAGCTGACAGAAGCACACTTGAAGAGATCTCTGTTCACATGGATATTTTTATACTAATTCTGTATAAAATGAAAAGAAAACCTATTAAATTAATGGCCAAGTGGGAAGAATTTCGTATCTCAGTGTGTCTCACAGCTTTTATTCAGCAATTGGCTATTAGGGCAAACTACAACATTTGTGAACCTGACGTGCAACAACAGGCCAATTTACCAAGTGTTAATAGACATTGCACTTTCTGGATTTTAGGCATTCAGGTGAGAGATGGAAGATGCTCTGCTCAGAAGTGCACCATGCAAGCTCATACAAGCATTTCACTTGGCAAGTTATAGTTATCACTGCTTTAACAGGACTGAGGAAAGTTCACTGAGATACAGAGCAGATGTTACTGAAAGACAACTTTTGACTAGCTCACTTTACACACAGAAGGTTCAAGGCAAGAGGAGATAATGTTATTTGCTCATATCCCTGTGTTTTGTTCCTGACACAGTTTCTTGATTTGGAACATAAAGGACTTGGCAAAAGTTTGTAGAAATCACCAGGGTCTTCACCATAACAAATGATTTGGTGATAAAAACAGAAATCAAAATTGACTGTAATTGAATATTTTAAGGTGATGCATGCAGGAAAGAGAGAACTGCAATTTATGCCTGAACACAATGATGCCTGAACATTAACATTCAAAAATGAGACTCAGGAGTTGAAGTACACAGCTCTACTGGGGAAAAGAGAGTGATCCCAGTAACGTTCAGAAAGCAAACCAAACACTGACACTGCTTAGAGAAGCAGAGCCAGGAGATGAGATGCAATAATGCCATCATGCAAACCCACGGAGCACTTGGATTCCACCTGCTGTGGCAGTTCTGATTCTCACACGGAAAACAGTGAAAATGGAACTCTAAAGAGCAAAGGCATGGAGGATCAGTGGCAGGAAATCAGTGCCATACACAAGGAAAAATGAAATAAATTAGGACATTTTAGCCTGAGAAAAAATGACTGACAGAACAGCATAACACAGCTTGAAGAAATAAAATCACAAACAGCTGTGAAAAAGGTTGTAAAGATGATTTGGTCCCTCCCACTCAGGTGAAAGAACAAAACCAGAAGGTTGTGAACACTGAAAGCTTAGATGGCTTCAAAGAGTTTTCCAAACAAATATTGAAGCATAACCCATCCAGATCTAACATAAAAATAAAAAAAGTCAGTGATTTACTGTCTCTAGAAAGCAGGAGCACAGCTGAAACGAAAGAATGTACATATCTATAGCCTTGGGTTTTTCACTGGGAAATCATTGGTAGTACTTGCCTGAGAAAGATCATCGAGCTAGGGGCTGCTTAGTTTAAGAAACTCATCTCCTATTTTTGCATGCATTAAAATTACATCTGCAGGGTTTTTTTTTTAAATCAAGAAAAAAAGACAAAGTGTTATAACCCTACCCAGAAAAATATTCCCAAACACTTGGGTTCCAAAATATCCAACCAAAAACCTGGTATTTTAGTGCTCAGAATCAAAATGAAGAGCTTTAATGCACATTAGAGATCTCTGCATAAGTGGCTTCCTTTCACTGGTTCAGGTTGAAAAAGGGGCAGAGAAGGCTGCCAGTGGAAAGGGTAATTGGCAAAAACAGGAGGAAGAGAAGTGAAATGAGAGAGAAAAGAAGCAAAATATGGAAAAGGGAAAGCAGCTTTGCAGAACGGATCAGTGTGCCCCCAAAGCTACATCAAAATCCGAGTGCTCAGTCTGGAGGTGAGTGAAGGAACCAGGACAGGGTGAAAAGGCACCTTTCAGAGCAAGCAGGGAGGCAATTCTGTTTCTGACAGAAGCTCTTGCACCTGTGACAGGGCATGAACTACACCACAAAGCAACCCTGCAGGATCACAGTGCTGAGCTCTCCCAGGACTCCCCTTAGTGACCCTATGCTAGAAGCTCCTGGGGGAGAAAGGCAGGTGCAACACAAACATATTTGGCTCTCACAGCTGCAGCTGGTCTGTAGCTGCAAAGATAAATTTGGCCATAACAGACCCCCAAACTCGACCAGCCTAGAAGTAAACAAGTCACTGGGTGAGCAGTGACAGGATGGATTTGAACCCAAACAGGGGCCCCAGCCAATCCCATTCAATCCTGAATGCAGACATAGCCCTGGTCAGGGAGCTGGGTGCTGCTGGGACCCTGAACTATCAGTGGTCTAAGCCCAGGAGTTTTGAACCCCCTATGAAAGGGGACCCCAAACAATAACCCAGGCTGTTTGTCATGTGGTAACCCGTGGAGACTCGTGTCTCCAACCTATGACCTAATCTAGAATTTGGCAGATCAGATCACGTGCCAGTGGACATGGCTGTATTTCTCCTCTGCAGAGATCACACATACTCTTAGCTAAAAGAGGGAGAAGCAGTCACTGACAGCAAAACCCCACTCGTACACCCCCAGGGACACTAAAACCATATGTGAAGCAAATTGAACAAAACCAAAACAAAAACAACACTGAAAACCCCAAGAACAAAACACAAACAAAACCGCCAAACCAAAAACAAACAAAAAAAACCTCAAAGAAACATCCAAAAAACCAAACAAAAAAATGCCCCAAAATCCCACTGTTCATTTAAATAAATAAAACTATGCCAAAAGACCTAAAGGAATTAACTTTCTATTAAACATGTGAATGCAGTATCAAATCACAGCTCAAATCCTAGTCCTGTTCATAGGCACTACAACCTTGTTTTGCTGATCTGATCCACTGAGTCCTCCTGCTCAGCATCTCCCGTGAAGCCCAAGGTGCTGCCAGGTGCAAGCCCTGGAATGTTCTGTAAGCTCAGTATGGAGACCTGCAAGGTCCCCAACAGATGCTGCTCAGGTGTGCCTTGTCTCAGCTTCATTTGGTGCAGCTGTAACAACGGTTCTGCTAATTGAGTGTTTGCCACCAATTTGCTCTCACCTATCTTTTTATATAAATTATATCATATATAATGCATATTTCCCTTTGCCTCTAAATGAGATTTTGAGTGTAACATCTTACATGCAGTCAATAGTTTAGGGAATCATAAACAAATGGAAGCAAAGAAATGCTCTGTTCACAAGTTTGATGATCTGCTCAGAGCAACAGTTGTAAACACCCCTCATGGTACCTCATATTTCAGAACCATTTATGTCCCAATTATCCTCAGCAGCACCTAATTAACGCCTGCTGTTCTCTACTAGAAGTCAACAGTTATTTCTCAATTTATATGTCTTTTATATCCTGACACCTGAAAGTTAGGAAAATAAAAACACATTTGTACTGGAATGAACTCAAAATTACCAGTTAATTCAGGAAATCTTACACAGTAAATGAACTTATGGCATCATCATTCAGATAAATCAGACTTTGATAATATACCAAGAGATAGCTCCTTCTATAAACATAGTGAAGCAAACCTTTCAAAGTATTGTAAGAAGTTTTCTTTACTAAAAGGCATTCTGTGGGCATAAATAATTAAGTCAAAACCAAAGATGGTAGCTTGTTTAGAATGGAGAAAGCCACAATGAACACATTTTTAACCATAAAGCAATGATACAGAAAATGTTAGAGAAAACCAATGAAAATATGCAGTCAAGCTCTCATTTCCAGTTTCACCAGCACTCCTTTCCTGCAGTCACACACACTGTGCATGTGAGAGATTACAACCCCGATTTCTTTCGTCTTTGGGGGGAATGGAAAAAACTCAACAAAACAGTGACCAAACCAAAACACTACGACCCACTAAAGATTGCTTTCTTTCTGAGAAGGAAAAAAAAAAAGTTGATTTGTGATGAAGTCAGCTTTTCATCGACCCCCGATTTAACAGGAGCTGATGCTGTGCAAGTCACAAAGTCAGTTCTTTCGGAGATCTTTGTAGTCAATTCCAATTTAAAGGCTCTTCTGGTATCCTGTTTATCCAGCACATTACACAGCAGATTTGTGTTTCCCTGCCTTCCAGCCATACTGTTGTAGTTCATCAAAGTTCAAATTAGACATGTCTGTAATTTCAAAGGCAGGCTACACTTCAGGACACGGTCTTTTCGGATTAATTGATACAACAACAATGGGTTTTGCTAATAAATTTGAAACCCATTTTTAATTTTCTGGCCTGTACCTGATGAGTTACATGACCCCCACAAGAACAATAACATTTTTTATATCTTATTCATATGTCTGCAAGGGAAATGGTCTTACCTTCTCTGTTAGAATAAAGGGTTAGTAAATGATTAACAGTCATGAAGCTTCAAATGCCTTGTCTAGGATGCAAGGTCAGTCCAGATTTCCTGCTTTCAGCAAGAAGCTAGCAGGCCTGTCTGTACAAGGGCAAACTAGTCATAGAAATTAATTACTACAGTATTAATTAGCTAGCATATCTCACTAGGTCAATTCAACTACACTTGTACAAACATACTCTCATTTGCAATACAGACATGGCTGATTTTTGGGTTTCATATGAACAGAGACTGAGGGATCACTGTATGACATGCTGCATGCCTATGCTAGGTATGTCCATTGATTTCTGTAGGATCTTCAATGTGTAAAGTGCTAGGACTGATGAATACACATACAAAATGCAGTTCCCATAGTATTGTATTTATTTATAGACAATTTCAGTCTAAATTAATTTATAAATGATACCAGCATTAAGAGCAAGGTCTCTTAATCTACATCCTATCCTACTGGAGGATGCAGTTTGCTCTATAAAAACAGCAAGTGTGGGTCAGAAATGCTCCTTTGCAGACCAAATATAGGATATGGAGGCTGCTCTAAATTTTTATTCCTATACGAACAGGCAAGAATGAGGCATCTTTTCCACCAGTTAACAGCCAGCAGATTTGAGCCAACACAGTCTATCAGGAAAACCGTGTTAGATCCAGACCACTGCATTTTCCATCCCTGTCTAATAACAGTGGAACAAAGGCAGTGCAGGACCTTGTCCCAGTGCAGCCACAAAACAAGAATTTAGCCCCTCAGAGAGGAGGTAAAACTCCAAAAAGTAATTGTGTCAGTGGCACATAGAAGCATCAAAACATCTGCAGTCCCACTGCACTTTGTCCAAGCTGCTTGTGGAATTTAGTGAAATGGACATATTTGTCTAAGATGTATAATTTTATCACTTTTTCCCTGAAGGAAAACAAAACAATTCTACAGAGCTCTCCATATCAATAATCCCATGGCATTTTATTTGTGCATTTCAAAGAAGTGACTTCTGTATAATTTCAAAAATTTAAATGGGTAAATGTCTAATTTGGTTTAGAGGATTCTTAAATAGTAATACGTAATTTAGTCCAATGGGAATATTTTCAAAAACTTCAAAGGAAACAGAAAAGGAGCTCCAAAGCAGATAGGGGAAAGGGAGGTCACAGAATAAATAGAGCTGTTGTTCTGAAATAGAAAAGGACAAGTATATTAATACACTTTTCTTCTATATTTACTATTTTTAGTTTATTTCTACTTATAAATCAGGTTATGTTGTGTCTATCTTTAGATGAATCAATATTTACTAAAATAAATCTACACATATTCTTCTACTACCCTCATCACTTTTCCCTATAAACTATATCTTTATGAATTATAGAAAGCAAGCTACTGAATTACTATTTCTTGGCAAGCACTACTAAATTTATACACAAATACTGATACTGGGGGGAGGTTCCTCTTACTTTTCTGTCTTCTGCATTGACCCAGCTCAATGCTACTCATTCTGCTTTGATAAACACAAATTAAGAGACTGCCTCATTTGTCAAGATTTCAATTAATATGGTAAAAAAAAAAAACCTATAAAGCACACCTTAAAGGACCTGATTACATAGCTGGAGACAATGTCTTTTCCAAAGATGACAACAGGAAGGTTCTGCCCACAAATGGTGCATTGTGTGATGGAACTGCTGCCTCTAAAGACAGAGGCAGAAACAGACCCAGGTGTCTTTGTGCTGCAAGACAAAACCGTGAGTCCCCTACAGCCCTGAAATCGGCCACTGGCTGCCAGGAATCTGCTCGGGGTTTGGAAAGGTGAGCAGAACAGATCCTTGACTAATCACTGCAATAATCAGTGCAATAATCACAGCCATCTCTCCCCAGAACAGCGCAGTACTGGACCTTCACTCACCACAGCAAACAGAGGCAGCCCCACCAGCCATCCCTCACACGGAGGGTGATGTGGGAATGTCGATGGAACAGGGCAGTGGAGGAATCCTGGCTCCCAGCTGGGTAACAGCAGGCCAGGACTGCACAGCGAGAAATTCAGAGCTGGGAAAAGCAGGGCTAAGGTCTCTCACTTGCCTGCACACCGGTAATTCCCCTCTGTTAAACTGTTCAGACACTCCTTTGCAGACCAGGATTCCCTTGGCATTGCCCAAGGAGTGCAGCCATTTCCCCCAGCAGGAGCATCTGAACTAAAAGAAGGCAGCAGCCAGTTCCAGTGATCCCTCCTGTCACACCTACATCCCTGGAGGCAAACATTTTATTTCTGCAGTCTAAATAAATTTTAAAAAGAAACTTGTGGAAGAACTTATTCCCAAGCAAGAATTTAGAACAAAGAATCAGCTTCCTTACAGAAGTTCGTTTGCCATTTTACCATTTATTTTTAAAATTAATTTAGTATGTTCTATTGGTGTTGTGTTTCTGTCTTGCTGTTTCAGCCACCTGATACAGGTGCCAAAATTACATGATTAATATTTGATAGCATATAATATGTGTAGTATTATTTAATAATTCAAGTGTGGTAGGCATTAAGACTTCTAGCTCTATGACACTGCAGGTTTCATAAACATTTTCTCACAACTCTCAGTTTATGTATAAAAACCCAAACACAACAAACAGGACCCCTTGAGTTATAAAAAATGGTTAACTTCATGCACATGAATATACACAGACATATTTCATTCTGGAGTTGACTATATTAGAAAACTGCCATTTCAGATTTGTTTCCTAGCTAGGTTTTGCAACATAAAAACTTGTGGGCTTTATTCTTTTCTTTAAGGAGATGTTAAGTCAGAAAATACTCTAAGCTCATGTTGCTAACAGCCCTCCTGGGAGTTCCTTTCTAAATTCAGCATAACTGGTTGCCAGCAAACGCCATTCAAAGATCAGAGACACACCGAGCCAGCACCACATCAAGCAGATATTTACTCGTGGCACCGTGTGCAGCACTGAAAGGTGGCACACATCAAACAAATCAGTGCTCTCACATAACAGTGCTCTTTTTTTTTTTTTTCCATCTTGAATGTAACCTGCACAGGAGAACAGTAACTAAATGCACTTGGGAATTTTTACACAGCTTAGGAAGCATTGTGGTTTTTACTGGAGACCAAGTTAATGTGCAATGATGCAAATCACTATTTTTTATCAGTAACTACCATATAAATATATATGAGGTGTGACTTTTTTTACAGTTAAGTTTAGTTAAATAAAACAAGGCAAAAGGAAATTTAAGAAGCAAACATGGAAGCATGAGTTTTTATACTTGTTAGAACATAAATTTCTATCCGATGAGCCTGCATTTATCAATACTTCTCCTAAGGTTTCTAAAACTCTCCTTACTGACACACAAACTACTTAGCAGAATTTTCTCAGCAAATAGTCTTCCAGTCATAAACCAAGACACATTCTTAAACTTTGCAACCATTTTGTCTCATTGAAAGTGCTAAAGAGTTACATATGTTCAAATGAGAATAAGTATTTGCATAACAGTTTTAGACTTAATTTCAGTTTACTGAGGCTATCCTGGTTCTGCACAGTTCTGAACATTAGGCAGCATTAATACCAGTAGCAAAGAACCAAAGCATTTGACCTAAAAATAATTTATTCTGAAAATGCACTTGGTTTTGCCAAACTGCTTGTTCAGACGTGGTAGTAAATGATTTTCATTTAACAGCTCTTGATGTTAAAGGTAACACTAAAGGCTTCCTAAAACTTCCATTTGTTAATGGCAAGTCATGGTTCTATCAATGCACCAATGCTAGAGGAGGACAGGTAATCCCTCTTAAGAAGGTTAGTGGTTTCTTTTTGTTGTTTTCTTTTTTTTTCTTTTTTTAATCTGTAGGTATGGTAACTTATTTAGTATTGCAACTATTTTAAAACCCCACTTCTCTTTTCAGCAATGAGTGGCAGTTCACCAAGCAGAGAAGTCAAAAGGAAATCAATTAAGACAACGTAAGATCAGCAGTGAAAAAAAACAATGCTTGTGCATAGAACAACCCATCAGCACAGACTAGGGAAAAACATTGTGAGCAAGCACTGGATTTTGCTTGTGTGTTCTCCCACCAAAATTTATACCTACAACCCACCTGATTCACTCAGGAGCATCTGACCTTCACTGAGTCACGGATGACCCTAAATCATCAAAGCCTTATGGAAATATTTTTATTGTTTTCCTGAGAGAATTCACATTAAAGTTACTGTAAAATAGAGATGAATCCAGTCATATCCAAAAAACTTTGATAATGCCACTCATCTACTGCTCATTTTATGTCATGAATGTCAAGGATGCAAACTGATATGGTTATTAAAAATGTAGTTTAAATAGAAAATATATTTATCAGAAATAGCCTGCATAGCAAAGCTCAGCAAGCTCTACCTTCTCTGTGAGGGGAAGGAATGGAAGACTGTTGGAGGTCGAGCTGTTAGGGGGAACGTTGTCACACCCTGTCCTACACTACAGCCTTGGATATGCTCAGTTTGGCTGAAATCCAAGAATATCGGGACTAAGAATGCATGGACAGAACAGCACCAGATCCCTGCTCAGTTATGCCAGAATGAAGCAGAACGCATGGGATTTACATTTGGAGTTGTAGTGACACAGCTTTCATCCTAGTTCAGAAAGGGGAGAACAAGCATGCATCTGTCTAGAAAAAGGGTATTATATATAGCAATATAGATCTATACAGTCATAGCTACTGGCTGGACTTCTTTCAACACAGAAAGCAGCCAAAAGCAAGTGTGATATTCCAAACAAGCCCAACAACAAAGCAAAACAACTGAATCCAAAATATCCGACATCACAAAATTCCACACAGATCTATTCCTAACCTACTTACAGGGAAAGAAAGCTGATCCAAGAGAAAGCTGTTGCTTCACTGATGTGCTTAGCTTACTCACTGGCAGTACAGCTCACATTACCAATTCAAAGTACATCTGTTAAAAGCAGAATTCCTCAATAGCAGTATTTAGAAAGAGGTCAGTTGCTGAAGCTTAGGAACAACTGCAGAGAATGAGTAGCAAGATTGCCCCATGTTTAGCTAAGAGTGATATAACTTAAATAATCATCTGCAAGTGAACAGCCTCTTTGGAAAGATTCCCTTTCTGTTACTGAAAGCATAACCCCACTTTACATACACTGGCTTTCACACTTCAGTGAAAATATTTTCCCATTTCAGTGGGATAGCCTCTAATTCTTGCGGCATGCTTGTATTCCTTATTTGTGAAAACACATGAGACCTGAACATTTCCTACCACATACAATGTGAAGCAAATGCAAAAAGAACTCTCATTCTCATTTACACATTTTCCCAAAGTATCACAACACTGTAAAAACCATGACTGTTTAGACTCCCATGTTTATCCGAGCAGGGTTTGTATTAGTGAATTTCTTGGAATAAGGCATTTTGTAAGCTTCCTAATTGTTTCAAGAAACGAACAAGGACCCTTTGCTGGGCTGGTTAAAAGTTTGGCTCTGTTTCACTCACCTGAAGGCCCACGTGGTGAAAGCCTCAGCAGATGAACCCTGACTCCAACCATTCACTGCCTCTGGCTGCAGCAGCTCCTGCTGGAGGTTTCCCTTACAGCCTCTGACTGCTGGGTATTCCCTGCTAAACTCTGACTGCAGCTTTTACCCAGCCAGACTGTGACTGCAGGTTCCAACAACAGGCTCTGACTGCACACCCACACTGACCTCACAGCAGGGATTCTCTCTCACCAGGATCCTTCTTCACATTCCTCTTCCTGGTTCCCTCTTCCTCCAGGTTCCTCCTCCCTCATGATTCCCCCTCCCCAGCTCACCCACTCCCTTGTATCACACTGATCTTTATTGGATATAGCTGGGACTCATCAGGGGCGAGGCTGAATTGGGTAATGAACACAGCTGATACTTGTCAGGGGTGAGCTCACCTGTGTTCCCTCCTCCCACATCTGTAAGCTGTCAACAGGCAACAGCCACAGAGTCACCAGAGATCAACGTATCCATTAGAAATATGAGTCTACTGTAGATGTTCAAAAGGACAAAGCAAGCTGAGTTCAAGGGTTTTACACAAACTTTGCTTTAAATATACCCTATCCTTTGATTCTAAGATCATTGTATAAGCTCTCATTCCCTTGGAGAGTTATCCTGCTGAGTAAATTTCAGAGTACATTTTACTGAAAAGTGTTTTGTAAAAACATTTTTTCTAGAAAGAAAGGGCACCATTTTCAGTGACACTTGGACCAATAGCAGAGAGGTCAGCTGGATGCACACTTCTGCTCAGAAGGGCTCATTTGCTTAAGCCAATTAAAGTGTCTTTAACCAACCCAGAAAAACTGTCTCTAGGTCAGACTCCGTGGATGTCAACGAACACAACCATAAGCACCTTGTAAAATATTTGAACAGATAAAACACCTTGACATTAAAGTTGAATTTTCTGTAATGGACAATCAGAAGTCACAGACTCTAGCAGCCATTTCTCTTTATCATCTGGGAATTTCGGTCCACTAATAACTAAAAAGATTCAAAAGTAAATAATCTGTTTCTATTATTTGTTGCTCAATTTCAGTCTTGTTTTGGTCTTTACTCATTCACAGAATATTTCCTAGACTATCCTGAAACCCATCTTCTAATATATAAACTTTTAATATTTTAATATTATAATACAGTCATCTGAATTATGAAAATCTTTATCTGTTATTATTCTGCTTTGCTTTGAAGTTAAAGAACTCAATCATATGTATTATAGCTGATTTTGGTAAGATACTTGTTTTTTAAAATAAGCATTTTTAAAAAGATTTTATGTTTTTCCACGCAATAAAGGTACCTCAAACATCTCAGATAGTGATTATATTTGCCACAGCATCCTAATAGCAGCTCCAGAAACAAAACTGTCACATTCATTTTGAGGTCAGTAGGATTTTAATTATTCAGTATTATCCTGCATTAAGATCTAAACTTTATTGTACTTTGCAAAGACAGGAAAAGTTTGTTCATGTTCATCAAGAAAAGGGGATACTGTGAGGTAACAGCTGTGGATATGACTGAAAAGGTTATTCATAACAAAAGCTCATCTAAAAATCAAATAGTGAATCCTATTTTTATCTTTGCCATGGTTAATAATTTCTTCTAGAATATGAACTGACCTTGGAATCATGAGGCTGCTCTCATGGACACCCCCCGAAAAATAAAACAGCATTTACAAGTGTTAGTAGTTATATTAAAATCCATCCATATATTGCAAACTATGAATAGCTAAGCTATTATGTAGAGAAAGCATTTGAATAACAGCTTCAGTACATTCTAGAATTACATCTGACTTTAAAGCACTTACTTATCTCAAAATTATTCCCTGTGCGATCAAGGGGGAACTTAAATACACCTCTAGAAAAAACTGAAACACTTCTACCACATATTTGTATTTCCTCCTGTAATTTCATTTTATATTCAATAAATTCAGCCTTTTTCTTTGACACTAAAGCATGATTAATTTGCAATCATTTTCTTTTTCAGTCTGATGAAGTGTAAAGCTGTAAAAAACTAATCCAGAGGCACATATTTTAAACCAATGGCAGAGGTGTAACATTAAAATCTCTGCATTTAGAGATGTCTATAATACAACCCCACTTTTGCTTAGCTGTTCTGATAAATGGGGAACTCTATGGAAGCTTTCTTTACTAAAATACATTTTTTTCAATGAAAAGGATGACCATTTGGAAAAGTCATAAGTTCTGTCTTTAATTTTAGGTCTGCATGTTAATCATGTTTCTGCCAAGCTTCCCTGAAACTTTCAGCTATACAAGTTTTTCTTTATCTCTTATCCTAAATTAAGAAATTAATTAATCGCATACTTGTTATATTACTTAAACAAAAATGCATGAGCAAGACATTCCTGTACCTAGACTTGTTGCAGACAAAAATGAGAATAAAATTGCAATTAATAAATAGGTTTCTTAGCAGAAAATGTCTGATGCCATTTCTTTTTTTAACAAATTACCTACTATGTCACAAAATGCAAGCAGTTACCAAAATTATACTGGAAAAATGTTATTTTTAAAACTCTGCTGAGTTGTGTTATCAAAAGCAGCTTTGCCTTGGCCAAATGTCACAAAAGGACACTTGGCCAATGAGACAGTGAAGGTCTGTAAAAGAATCCTGCACTCTGATGCAGTGCCAGTGTTCTGAGTGAAAGAACAGATCTGATTTAAAAGCACTGAAATGAAGGCACCTGGAGTGGAAATTAATTTGGATCAATATATAAATACAAAGTCAATTTGATTCCACACAATTTCTAATGAGATTTAGCATTAATAGATGTGAAACTGGGTTACTTATGCAGCGGCTTGAATATGAGTTTTGAGGACAAGAGAGATCTGCCCTCTCTGACTGCACAGCACTGCAGGAGCACAAACACAGGTTGTTTGTCCACGGGCACAGTAAAAGCATCAAAAGGTTGATAATTTCTTATTTGCAATTGTCTGACATGTTCAAACTTCCAAAACAAATGGATAATTTACTAGTGAAATTGTATTATGCAATACTGACACAAATAAAGTTGGCACTATAAAGTTAATTTATTTCAGATGTGGGCAATACTTGTATTATCTCTGTTCTTTCTGGACCATTTTCCTTCACTCACATTGCTTTTTGAAGAGTGAGTAGATAACATGTTTCTTGTTCTAAAATCATACAACTTTATGAATACTGCCAAATATTTTAGCAACTTTAATCCTACAACTTCCAACCAGTAGCAGCCAGTTAGAGACCGTGTTACTTCATTTTCATATTGTTGTGTTGGGCACTGTTTTAGCAGAAAGCTCTTTGTTCTAACACAAGCAGAAGTTTTCTGTACATTTTCATTATGATTTATTTCACTCCTCTTCAGGCAACTGTAAAATATGCATGTCTCAGGATCAAAAACTACCTTTTATAAAACCAAGGACTGCTATCTCCTCTTTTCCCTAACCTGACCTCCAGAAGGAAAATCATTGTAAATTCTACTATTTGCTGCTTCAGTAAAAGAGTTTGCTGTTTCTGGGATACAAATACCGTGTCCATCTTTAAGGGCAAGAAGGCTAGATAGAAAACTACCCAATCTTCACCAGTGTGAGAATGTGACAACTCACCCAGCTGGGGATCAGCTCCTTGGAGAAGAAGTTTACTAAACTAATTAGAAAGTGGCAGATGAGTTGGTTAAGAGGAGATTGTAGAGACATGTGAACAGGAAAGGATTTTTGACAGCGGAGTCTTTGAGCAACATCTGAGCAACTTGTAAAATGAATTAAATATTATTAACATTTTAATAAAAGGGCTAGCATGGAGGTGGTGATGGGGAGCCAATGTCTGAAAGCTGTGAGGAGGCTGTTGTCAGACAACTCCATCTCACTGCCCGAAGGTAAAACATGAACAATTCAGCGGGCACTCTTGTTATGTCAGGAATGACGTGAACAAAAGGTGGCCAAAGCCAAAGCACGGGCAAGGTTTGCAGTGAAATGAGAAGGGCAGCAAACAGCAGCCACCACATGGTTTGCCTGTGTGTAAATCAGGGTGAGTGCAGTGATTTCTGGGGAGCCAGCCCAGACCCTGCTGATGTGAGCTCAGTGCAGGGACAGGGCTCCTCAGGGACAGGAGCATTCTGGGGCGTGCACTACACCACAGTTTAGCTGCCGGCAGGGAAGAACACAAACAGCTTGGTTCATATAATTTAAACTCCTACTGGATTTTACTCCTATCTAAGACTTCCGAGTGTCAAAGGAGGACAGAAAAGAGAGAGAAACAGGGGGTTTTGTGTCTTGTCCTCCTTCCTGCTGGGGAGCAGCAATAAAACAGCACAAGTATTGACTGCAGTGCCTAAGCATCTCTGTATCACATCTGTAAAAAGAGAGTGGGACAAAAAATCCGCTGAGTCCAGCTCAGCAGGCATCTAAAATTCCTCTCCGTATTTATGGATTTTATACATATTGGGTGTGATCAAAGAGTATTTTGCTATGTTTGTTTAATAAGGGATAGGTCTGGTTTTAGTTTCCTGGGGAAGGAGGGAAGCGTGTTTGTGCCATCCTCACTTAGTAGCCCAATTTGCACATAAGCAGCAATATTCACAGCACACTTGATAATTTTTTAAGAAAATTATACTGGAACATGCTTTCCTCCTCTATGCTTAGGATTTCCTCATAAATGGCAGAATGTGGTAGTCATAAAATGCTTTCATTGACCACTTGCAATTTATTCAGCGCTTACATTATTTAAAAGTATTTTCCCTCACCTACACCAGTTTAAAGGTGGTTCAAAACTGTCGAATTGTCCATCAATATTACAAAACAAGTCATTAGATGCAGGCTAATTTGATCAGCTTTTGCTTTATTCTTGACTTCTAACTACTATTACATCAATGGAATGGACATAAAGGTGGAAGTTAAAAAAATAAACACTAAATGCATATTATTCCAGCTCTTGCCTAAAATCCAGCTGTAACTAAGGGTATTCAATGGTTAATATTAAGTCAAAACATGTTATGAAGTCTGGTGTCATTGAATCCCATGTATTAAACTTTCTAATTTCTATAAAATTAACATTTTATGAAATGTTAAGCATTGAAGATGACTGTATTGGTATTTCTGATGCAACACCCCATCCCACCCCACCCTTCTCCAATAAATGTTCCTTTACACCTGGGCATAATTTATGGACAAATAAATAGGATACATAAAGGAGAGAGTTATTTTTCTTTTAACAGTTTTTTTTGGGGCGTGTGGGGGGAGGGAGGGGGGAGTTGTTGATTGGAAAATAACCTTGAAAATGTAGAAATCGTAAATGAGTGTAGGGGCAGTTCATCCTGCTCATCCTCTACCTGTGTCATTGGTGCTTGGCCACTGGTAGAAATGCCTGTTATTTGTTTCATTTCTATAATCACAAAGACTCAGAGCTCTGCATACTCAAAATTCAGTTCTCCAACACAGGTTTGCTAATAAAATAAAAATAATCATCATGAACCCCTAGCTTTGGGACAATAGCACAGGTCAGGTTCAGGTTACCTCCTCACCAGATGCACATTTACAGCCTTATTGCTGCAGCACCTCTAATAAAGTTTAGGGGAAAAGAAGAATATGTTTGTCCAGTTACATAAATTAATTAAGATCTTTAAGTCTTTTTCAAGTATGAATAGATCAATTTAAAAAGCACAGACTGACAGAATCTCTCTAAAATCAGTTTTTAAGAAATACTAGTAAATCTTAAAAGTCAGTGCATTAATGCATTAAGAACTAAGTATTTGGAAGTTTTAAGTATCTTACATATTAATGTCTACAAATAAACACATAGGCCTGGAAACCCTTCTTATATTAAATTTAGAGTGCTGTAGTATCACTGATTTCTCAGACAGTTCTGATTCACAAGCATGCAAGTGAGAGGAGAGGGAAGTCCAGAGAAACATCATCCAGAAAGACAGATTAGGAAAAATAGCCAGAAGGCAGATTCTCTTCAGTGTAAGATAACATAATTTTGATGTACTCCTTTTTTTTTTTTTTTTTTTTGAAAAGAAGACATTATTCCGGTGGGATTTGTTGATGAAAAAATGCCATTTCAAAGTAATAAACATCAGTGTCTCAGTGTAAAAAGGAATCGCTGTAGTTGTCATTTGCAGTGGAAAAGGCTGGCCTTTCAGCACACTCTGTATTCCTGACATGCACATACACGTTAATGTACCGGCTCAGTGCTGTAGTAAAAGCATCTTCTGCAATTCCTAATCCAGTGTCCCAGAAATGAGTGTCTGCCACTAAACCCCTTTAAACAGTTTAGGCTCTCAAGTGGGATTTGTGTTTTATATGTACTTGTCTTTGTAATGGAAAACACATTGTCCTAATGCCAGGTTCTTACAGCAAAGAGGGTCCTTTACAACAAACAGTAATTCCAGGATTTACAAAGCAATGGCAGAGAGGTTTCTCTAAAGGATGGATTTTAGCTAATCATGTAAAAGCATTCCATGCATCCTTTTTTAATGCAAAATGAGGATGAGATTGAGAGCCCTTGGCTGGGGCTCTGAGCAACCTGGTCTAGTGCAAGCTGTCCCTGCCCATGAAGGGAGGCTGGAAAGAAATGATCTTTAAGGTCCACTCCAACTGAAACCATTCCATGAAATTTCTCTGAAATGCAATATATTTATAAAAGCTTTGGTTGATCACGGACATAGGCATAATTATGCAATGGAGCTGTGAGGTTATCTGTGGAATTACAGCCACAAACCATTCAAATTCATGAACTCTGTGTATATATGCAAAGCTGAAAACACCAGTGGAACTTCAGCAGAAAGCTGGTCATTGCTTCCTTTAGTCTGTCTTGAACTTCAGTTCCTAAGGGTTCCTCTCATAAGGCTGATAATCCCTGGTCACTAACTTAGAGCAGTTTCATTGAACATGCAGTTATTGTAAAATGTAAGAACTGGGATTGAGGACCCACTGTCAGGTCACTCTGGCCATAAAGTCACCTGAAAAATGTATGTGATAGTTGATGGAGGCTTTTCAGCCAGGAAACCCTTTCCAGCCTTCTTCAACAGCTTGAACAAATGGGCACCTACAAATTACACAACCTTAAGGGGAAAACCCTGCCTCCATGAACCCCAGGAAATTACCATATGATCTCATCAAGGGGGAAAGAGCACTGTGGGAGGTAAGGAAGTCTCTAGCCAGAACGTTCACTGAGATGTAACTACTTCTATTCTAATCCTTAAAATAACGGTCAGGTTTAAAGACTCCACACAATCATTTTGAGGTTTTTGTACATTGGAACTTAAGTTATAAACATTAATCAGGATTAAATAGCTAAACTGATGCAATAATCCCTGCCCTTTAAAAGAAGTAATCCTTTTGTCTCATATTCCCTCTCCTTCTCTCTGCCTCTCTTAGCACCTTTAGTTTGTTCTTGGAGTTTGCTCTCTGCCATTCAAATGCTCTCGTTTGGCTCACCAAGGAGAGGACCAGACAAAGGGAGGGAAGTGGAAGGAAGGAGTATGTGGTCAAGAGTGCAGAAAGACATTAAGGGAGCTGGAACTTTCTTGAGGGACTATCTAACCCTACCCTGTTATAAACAGCTGTACCTCAACAACACAGGGATTCCTTTGAGCTGACAAACTGGATATTATCAGTTTGGTGAAGACACCCCACTGAAGTGACTACGTGGCCTCTAATACTCCAAATCCCTTATTTAGAGGCACCTAAGGTGTGCTGAATGGGATGGGGCTGTCAGACAGATCTTGTTCTGTGTGTTTGCTCATTCTGCTGCAGGCACCTAGTACAGAAGGATTCTCAGCTTCAACAAGACTCTGTGAGAGGTTCAGTACATATTTATCTGACAGTAGAAGTCTGACAGAGCACAGAACAAGCAATTGGACTAAAAGCTCTCAGAACAGGTGGTTCTGAGACACAGACAAGCTTGTCTCTGAATCAAACCTAGATGTTTTCCCTGTATGTAATGGCTGTCTGTGTACTCAGAATAAAAGCTTAAAATATTTGCCAAATATAAATGGTATCTGGAGATGTGTCAAGACAGGATGCTTCACCAGATCCAATCAGAAAGCAAGAGAAGAGCACAAGGATCCAACCACCATAACTAACACAGACTTCTTTGGTTTTAAAATACATATTAAAAAGCTTTTGGCAGTTTCATTGGAGCAAGACTAGCAGCCATAAGTTACTGTTTCATATAAGATGAAATGGCATCTTTCTATTAAAGAGGAAACTCGGTCTGTTTTATTGCAACCACTGTGAAGGACACAGTCCCCTCACAGCAGAGAATTCCTCCCTGATCAGTGCAAACCCGAGAGGATTTCATGTCCTCTTTGTGGCTGTACGAACGGGGCACTGACACACGGGGCTGTCCCAGCTGCCGAGCCACAGTCACCGCCAGCGGGGCTTTGACAGCAGTGAGGGTGCACCGGGGCCATCCCTGGAGTGCACTGGAACTTGCCAGAAAAGCAGCAGGATGGGAGCGTGGGGGCTGAAGCTGGGTGTGAAGTAGGGAGGTGCAGAGCTGCTGTCTGTGAACACAATGGACCACGGATCCATCGCTCCTTGCATCGCCCGGCTTTCACCTCGCAGCCTGGAGCCAAATCAATTCCAACAGTTTGTGCTGGACACAGACCAATTACTCATCTTCTTTCTCCTCTTTCCTGCTGCTTAACAGGGCTACAAATAATGCTTCAAAATTACGCTCTCAGACCTACCCACATGCCTTTCAGGGCAGAAACCAAAGTAACTTAAATGATCAAAACCAGTTTAAATTTCAAGGTGAAATGTCTTTGAAAGTCACAGGAAAGAAAAATCCTGGCTAAAATTAATCCAGCAATATCAATGTTTTGTGGTCACTGCAAGGGTCCTATCTGGATTTGCAATCATGTAAAAGAATCAATTAGGAGTCAAATTTAAAATCAATTCAAAAGCAGGAAAAGGAACTTCTCAGTATATATTCAGGTGTTGCAGAACACTTACCATCATTCTGGCTCTGCCGAACAAACAACTATAAATCTATTTAACTAACCAATTAGGAGGATTTTGTATCTGCTCTGCACTGCTAGAGAATCAAAACAGCTGGAGCACAATGACAACTCTGCTTGTGTCAAGACTGGGGCTGCTTAGGTCTTTAATAGGCAGCTTTTCCTGATACAGTTATGTGAAAAACAGCCCCCAAAACCCAGAAATCGACATGAAACCAGTCGTGCAGAGCTAACAAAGACCTTATATGGGAAGCATGAAGTTTGCTCTTAAGGCCTGCTTCTCACTTAAAGTGTATTTGAATGCTGGTCATAGACCTGCTCTGCACTTATGGCATACCACACTCGGTAATGCAACAAAGTTCAGTAAATACTTAAATATTTTCTCAACTTCAGGAGAAGGGGTCACTCATAAACCTCTTATGCATCATGTTGAGGAAATTTAAGCCTAGATATACACAACACATATAAACCTTCCAGCCTTGTCCAGTATCAGATTGAAAGGAAGGGAAATTTCCTCTGGTTATATCAAATAAATAACACAAAACCAAAAGTCAATTTCTGTTTTCAGTTCTGGATTAATTTCAGGAATACAAGAAATACTGTTGAGTTCTCAAATCAAAATTATCTTTCTATGCACTCCTGTTATACATCACTATTTTAACTTCACTCACACATAAAACACCTTTACTACTATCTGCTGATCAGAATCTGACACAAAAAGTTGTGCTAAAAGAGAGTTTTGGCTTCCATAATACATACAGTTTAAAAAAAAATCTTATAAATATTTTGTGTGTATCTTATCTCTTTGAAAAACAGTGATTTTTTTTCCCTTCTTAATGTAGGTTTTCATTACTTGCCGAGTGCTTTTGGTCAGGTGCTTACTGAAATCCATCTCTAATACAGTTTTAAGCATTGTGAAACAGGGAAAATATTTTTTCCTCTCTGCTGTTTCATTAGACTGGGAAAAAGAATCAATAGTCCCTTATTACATGAAGACATAACGCCTTGGGTTGAAACAGTGGCAGAGGTTAATGAATAGGAAATTAGTTCACCCGAGGATACCTAGGAACAGGGAAGAATGTGAAACACCAACAAGTGGCACAGCTTTCTGCTCCAGCTCTGCAGAAGCTTTATGTTTGCTATTTCACCTGAGAAGAACACGAGTTCCGAATCTGGATTGTTACCAAATGCAGGTAACTGAGTCAGGTTCCTTAGATGGAAGAAACCCAGGGAGTGTCTAATACAGAGCAGCTTCAGACTCACTGACTGCTTATGATCATATCATCATGTATATAATTACACTTAATTTATTCCAGCATGCATAGTTACATCTGTTAACGCAGAGAAACACAAAATAAAAAAAGAGAAGCACAAAATACTTAGAGTAATACCTTTCACTTCAAGCTGCTAACTGAAGCTACTTCAGTACTTTTCTGTCAGGAAACTCAGGCTGCATCTGGTACATCAAAGGCTTCTGAAGCCCCTTTAGCTTATCCAGAATTATCATGGATTCAATTCCAAATGGGAAACTTGTAGAGGTTATGAAGAGCCATTTGTCAGAGAGAATTAAGCACACAACAATTTGCATCATTCCAGAAGTCAGTGAGAAACTCTAGTTCCTGTACCAAAGGAACCAAAGCTGCAGACCAAAGGAATTCATACAAATGTACTCAGATCCACCTCATCTTGCCAGCTCTGACAATGACACTGCAGCACTGTGGGCTGTGAGGTCACACTGCCAGCACTGGCTTATCTTCGTGTTTCAGCTCAAGAGTCTAAGAATTCACACAGTTTCATACTGTAAACTCTGTACAGGCTTATGTAAAAATATGTCAATACTGGCTCACTTCTGCACTACAGCCACTGCATGGATACAGCTCAGTGAAATCAACAGCATTTACAATAAAAGCAGGTTTTAAAAGAGATTTCTAGAATGCATACTGTAATTTCTTCCCCACAACATTTTGGTATCCTGCTGAGGAACAACCAGTTGGAATTTATACTCGTCTTACTTCAAAATGCTGAATAGTCAGGCTTGATCACAAGTTCTCTAGAAAAACTGCAGAGCAAAACGCAGAGAGTGATACATCAACTTAAACATTTGCGAGAAGTGGGACTGATAGAAGCAAACCCCTTCCTTTGAGAACCTGGAGACATGACAGCACAACAGGGCAAGCACAGGTAAAAATCAGCAATCAATTCCTCATTTATTTCCACAACAAACTACGGCCAGACTGAAAAACCGTAGTAAATTTAAAGTGGCTAAGACGTGAAAATGACTGAACACGATCCTAACTTGGTTACTTGGAAAGTGAATCAGATTCAATACAGCTGTTTTAGACTAAGAAATGTCATATTTGATTGTAGTAAGACATTTGGAAGCACAAGGCGATAACAAATGTCTTTGGCAGGCTTTTATTAAGCACTAGCAAGTCATGTTGTAATTAGTTTTTAATAAAGGTATTTATTTTTTTGTTTTAAAGTCTAACCAGAACTAAAGATAAAATATGTTTTATATAAGACAAACCTTTTTCATAAGTAGGAGAGAAATCAAAAGAATGAAAGGTGTCTAGAGAGAAGGAAGAGAAAGAAGCCAAAAAATCTACACGATTAAACGACAAGTGAGATCCAAGTTAGACTACGTCAGGTCTGAAAGAGATGAAAATCTTGAAAATTAATGACTCATTACATGAACAATAATACTGGGAAAATGAGTCCATAGGAGAACGGAGTGTAGGCAGTAGGACACCACAAGGAAATAATCTGCCAGAGAACATCTAGAAACCCATGGGTGACATCTGAAGGGATTTTCGACCTATTCAGAAATCAGGCTTTTGAAACTTTCTCATTAGACAACAACAGCTGCTTTGGTAGTCAGTCAAATAATCCAGTTTATTCACCAGCTTCACTGAAATTAAAGACCTTACTCCACCATTAACCTGCACAACAAAATTAAAGGGACAAGAACAGCCCAGACTCTGTTACTGGTGCTGTCATATTGAAAATACAACCAAGCATTTTCCTAAAAGTGAGGACTCCTCACTCATTAATTTTCTGCCAGGTGCTGCAAGCATTGCTGTTGAAATGTCACATTCTCTGGTTTCTTCTGCCTCCCTGTTCTAAAAGAGCAGAGCTCCAACAGTTTCACTGCAATCAGACTTTGCTACTCATAGATGCTTTTCATTCAATTACTAAAAAAAATAAAAACAAAGCTGGCATGAAATTAGGTTACACAGTATGAAATTATTTACAGCAGCCCTCCATGTCCTATATCAGGGGAAGTCACAGTGTCTGGGACTGCAGAATTTACACAGCTCGACTGTACTACATCTGGAGGTCGACAGCTGGTTATTATGTACACCTAATTTATCCAAGCTGTAAATACCACAAGCAGGGAAATCTATTCACCTAAGCCTTATGGTTCAGTTGGTTTAGTATTTTCTGTTTAAAACAAAATTCAGAATAAATTATAAGCAACTCTTTCCCACACTTCCTCAGCAGTGCATGATGCTCCATAGTTTAAATGCACTGAATGGAGCATCTTTGATCGAATTACAAATTTGGCAATGAACCTGACAACCAATAGTTTTTGAAAACAATTGCAATAATAACTTTAAATTCCAGCAGCTCTTACGTAAATGACAAAAGGTACTGGAACAATTGGACTACAACTGACAGCAAATGACTACTTAGAGCCTACAACAAGCAGGAAAAAATCCCAGCAGACTGATTTTTTTCAAGGGATACTAAAATTAATTGAATATATGCTAACTCAAACCTAAGAAGAATACTAGAAAGAACAATAATTATGTTTCACATGCCCATACTAATTCCCATTCAGGTATTACTCAGCATATGCAAACAGTGACTTAAACTCTACAATGCCCTTATGAGGATGTGTCTAAGCATAACGACAGCATTAATTATAATTAATTATAAGTATATAATTCAATAAATAAAAATTGACTACAGAGAAAAGCATTTGAGGAGAGGGGTTTCTAGAGCATAGTGCTCAATCTCACTGAAAAACAGAGGGCAAATGTTCCAAAGAAACTTTTTTGTTCCATTTTGATTTTAATCACATAACCCCATGCATATACAGAAATGCTGAGCAAGTTTCTCTTCGTGTTACTTCCGGCATTAAAAGTCAATTTGTCACTTTCTCACAATTCTCAGCGCACAAATCATAGAAAGGCCTGCGTTGGAAGGGACCTTGAGGATCATCTCATCCCAAAGACCCTTCCTCCATGGGCAGGGACACCTTCCACCAGAGCAGGCTGCTCAGAGCCCCACCCAGCCTGGCCTTGATCACTTCCAGGGATGGGTTATCCCCAGCTGCTCTGGGCACCCAGTGCCAGGGCCTCACACACTCTGGGTTAAGAGCTTCTTCCCAACATCTAATCTAAATTTCTCTTTTAGATTTAAACCCTTCTGCCTTGTCCTGTCGTTGCCTGCCCACGTCAGAAGTCACTTTCCCCTTTAAGTACTGAAGAAATGAAGTAATTGAGGTCTCCCCAGAGCCTTGTCTTCCCCAGGCTGAACAACCCCAGCCTGTCTCTGTGGGAGAGGAGCTCCAGCCCTCTGAGCATCTTTGTGGCCTCCTCTCCACCTGCTCTAACAGATTCAGATTTTTTTTTTTAATTAATCAAATGGTTTAGTATTTTTTAGGCTTATCAGGCTTGTGCAAGAAACAGGGTATAAAAATCTACTGGTATTATACTTTCTGAAAAAGCCAGGTTGAGCTGTTATCATTTTTTCCTGTGGCCATCCATCTTCACTCTAAAGGAATACGAATCAGAAATTTTACAGATCTTTCTAAAAATTAAAACTGACATCTTAAAATGAAATACTAATATTTTCAAATTCTTCACGCTTATTTTTAGTAAGCCAATTATTTTGAAAACTACTTTCTTCATAGGGAAGAATATATGACAAGTGGAGAGTTTTTAACATCTGGGAAGAAATATAGCAGTAAAAATTGAAAAAACCCCAAGGTTCCGGAACTACTTCGAGTACTCATTCTAAACTCAGCTGCCAACAAAAGCAGGTCATTACTTTGCCAACTTGAACTCCCTGAGATTGCTAAATCAAGCCATCATTTTTTATTCTATCAAAGAGGTGTGCAAAGAAATACAATAAGAGCCAGACTAAAATTCCACTACCTGCCATCACTCTATTATGCCATTACATTTCTTGTGAATATATTTCATCTTATCCAAGTGTTCACCCTTGCTCTCAGTCTGTTGCTCTTTCTCAGACATCACTTATTCAGATTGCATGTATTTATCTTCTTAATGTTACCTCACAAATCATGCTCTGAGATAAAAATTCTTGGTTTCTTCATTCTCATTCTCTCTTCATTCTCTCTCCTTTGGCTCATCTCTTCAAACAATTGCATTGGTTGTTGTTGAATGCAAAATCTTAATAATACATTAAAAAAGCTGATTTTGGTGGGGTTGACGAGGAACAAAACTATTCAACAACAGTTGGCTTTTTTAAAAATAATGACTGAAGACTGTAGCAGTTTCTGGAGAATTTCCAAGCAATCCCTCCTATGACTGTAAATATTATCTCCCCATTATTGTACGTATCTGTTCCTCTGAGTTTTATTTGCACCCCACGACGTTATGTTTATACAGCACACAGAGGATGGAAAGATGCCTATAAAGCAAGTATGAGGTGATACATTGGCATTGAATAGGATCTTCTGAAGCTTAAGGTACAAAATTCTATGACAAAGAATGAAAAAAATCCAGGTTATCGTCTAGAAATGGAATCTCTCAATTTCCTCATAAAGAATCTGATTCTCAACTCGCATAAGCAGAAGTTATTAATATAAAATAGGTAGAGATGAGATTCTGACATGATGAGAAGCTGAAAAGCCCTTGATGGGTCAGAACAGTTCCACCAAGACCAAGCACAGGCACTGTGTGCACCTGCCACAGGCTTCTATCATTAGCATTGTTAGAGATAATTTAGAATGGATAATATAGAATTATATGTGGTGGATCTGTTAGATATATTCTGATATGCTTTATATAGCTGTAACATGCTATATATATTTATATACAGCATATTTATAACGTAATTGCAATCTATTGTGTATCTAACATATAACACATAATATATAACAAATTATATCTCTCATGATACATAACTTGGGTCACTACATTACCTATGTTATACATTTCACTTGTGAGTGTGTGTTTGTGTGCACCACAAATCTCAAGCAGAGCTCCTGCTGTTTGGAACACTTGCTGTTACAAAATGTTATGACTTAAATATCTTCAACCTCAAAATTAGTGTTCAATTCATCTGTTGGGACTGTTTTGAATCTGCTGGACTTGTTCTTATTTTCCACAAATGATTTTCACTCTCTTATCTTGGCCTTAAAATTCTCCTTAAGCTGCTGGATGAATTTTGCTGGCCTGTCACCCCTCTAGCATTTTTTGCTAAATTGTGGTACACATTAACTCCGATGTAATGTCAAATACATTACTCTAAACCAGCTCTTTGACATACAGAATCATCAACCTAGCTAACAAGGTTAAGCTTTTATCTCTTTCTTCCCATTTTCCTTTAAGCAGTTTCTTGTCTTAAAAATGCTTTAGGAATGAAATTTCCTGGATGCCATTCTTACATAGAGAACTTAACTGTGGGTCCATTATGATCTCTAGTACATCTTGAATCAGATCTAAATAATTGAGTGCTACATCTACTTTTGAAGATTTCCTGACTGATTTCTCCAAAAAGGACAGACTCAAATTCTAGATGTGTCAGAAGCAAGCATTCTGTCCTGATATTTCATTTATTCAAGATTTATGAAGTTAGCTGAAGCTTCCCATTATTACTGTACTTTGCAGTCTGCTTAATCTTTTGTGTTTCATGTTCTTTCTCCCTTATCATCATTGCATGGAGAGAGTACAGCCCTGACATGATTCTCTCTGGAATTGGACATTACATTTAAATCCACAGAGACTCTGTGGTACTGCTCAAAGTCACCTTAACTCTGATCTGCCTCTCTGTTTTGATATATCATGCCCACCATGCACAGTAAAATCCACCATAAAGGGACAACAAAACATCTCTTTTGGAGCTATTTGATGGAGCATTCCTATCGAGGTGATGATTTTATCACTGTGCTTGTTTCAATGCACAGTTAAATTCAGTCATTCAAGAACAGCCTGTAGGAATGGAGTGTTTATGCACAAGTACACACGATGAAGTCAACTCACATGTACCTTTCACAATAGAAATTTTGTGCAAATGTTCTTTCCTATTTCCTACTGCCTTGTTTGCTTAGTTAGTATCAGTGTGCTCTACCTTTTTCTTGGAATAAGTAGGATTTAGAACTTCATCCTGAAATTAAAGACCCTCCTGTACCATGTGCTATTTCTATCAAGTGCCTGCATCCAGAAAACGCTTAAAAATAATATAACAGAGCATATATTATTTTAGAGACACTTAGGAACATTTAAGAGAAGAAAAAAACCTGTTCTGGTTCCTGATTTATCTTTCCTCTTCGTCCAGTTAGTTATGCAGGTTTTGCCTCCTCTCACCATGTAGTAGCTTATACAGCCAGCTACTGTAATACAGTAATTTATTTCTCCTTGAAAACAGAACTTGTAATCTGCAGATCTGTATTTCACATTTAAATTTTATATCAATGAAAACTTTTCTTGAAAATGTGAAGTCAGTAGATGAAATAAGGTCTGTGTTTGTACATAGTTCTCTTTCATGTGACATAAATGAGAAGCAGTAATACCAAACATCTGAGTATTGTAAATTCTGAAGGAAATTCAGTTGGGTCACAAATTGCAGACTGATGGTAAAGCTTGTAAGTAAAAGGCACAGAATCTGTCACAGTGTAAAGGCAGAATTAGGGTATGTCAACAGTTTTTCCACTTCACTGATATTAATGGCATTAGGATCAGAAAACTAATGGCCATATTGATTGATTAGAAGTTCTGAGTGCATTCATAGACTAAGAGCAATCTATTTTTTGACTTATTTCTACTAACCACAAAAACTTGAGATGCTTATTTAAACACCTTTATGACTGCCCTTCAGGCCCTCAGCATTGTTTTCTTGACATAATGTGTTTTTCTGACTTTCCCATTATGTTTGTAAAGATGGCAAAAAAAAAAAAAAAGACAAATTCCAAATAGCAGCTGCCTGTAGTTTGTTTTCCATTACCCAAATTGATTTATAGTGCCTGTAAGATGCATTTCACTGTGGAGCTCTATATTGTACATAGAACTGAACTCAGCAGGCTCATGCCAGACTGCTGCTCCATTCTGGTTATAAAAGCTTGAGCTTCATCTCAGGAACTCTGTATCCTTCAGCAACGGGGAGTTTACAATTCCAGCTCCCACGGTACTGACCAAAATCATTAAAGGCTGGAAGCACTGAGATGGGTGGTGATTTGCACCTCAGCCCCAGTCAGTTCTGAATGCTCTCAGAGCAGAAGGGCACAGAGCTCTCAGCACATGTGCCAGCAGCAGGCTTTGTGCTGGAACCTGCAAATAATCCTGATCCAAGGAAAGCCCCTCCCTGTGCCAAAAGCAAACCCAACTGGCTCCTGAACGCCCAACACCCAGACTGAGCCCTGAATGCTGAGCATCTTCATGGAGTGCTACTCAAGTAACCTAATTCTACTTACAAGGAGCGTGACTTCATTCAAAGGTTCTGCTACAGAAGTTTTGTCTTCCTATTACAACTCGGAATAAATGGCAAACACCCCCAGTTCTGAAAGCGTGTGTCATTGCCAAAGCTTTCCTGAAGGCAGCTTGCAGAAACCCCCAAGTGAAGAGCATGGCAATTGGAATATATCTCTAAAAAGTATATTACCTCTGCCATTTAGTTATACAATTATATCTCTGTTGGCACTCAGCCTTCCTGTGAAATCCACTCCAATGCACACTGTTACCTAAGAGGATTAACTTTTTTCTTGCTCTAGCAGCGTTTTCAGAAGAAACAAGTTTTATACAAACATTTCTATAACACATTAATAAATTTTAAAGTTTCTCTAAGAACGTATGTTAGGACAATGTTGCAATCATTGTATGAAACTCATCCACCTTGCTGTAATCCTTTATAGAAAAAAGAGTTGAAATATATATTCAGAGGAAATAATATACATTTCGGAAATTTAGCAACTTTCTAGTTGATTCTGTAGAACTATGTTCTAATTTCTCAGTAGACAGTGATAAAGCAAGAATCTGTTTGCATTTAGCACAGTGAAATGAAGTGCTTTTCTTCTCTCAGAATTATTCTGGATGGAATGGCAAGGAAATAAAAAAAGGGCAGCAATGCTGTGTCAGACTGAGTCATAAGCCCAGTACTCTGAGTTGTTTCATAATTCAGGCTTGAGGATGATTTGTACATCAAGCCAGAGTTTGCTCATAGATCCTGCAGACCCATAAATCATACAAATCAATTTACCAAACTGAATCCATGGCAATTTAGAGGGAAATAATAAAAAATTAAAAAAAAATAAAATAACCAAAATATCTTGAAGTGTTCATTTCCAGTAATTTGATGGTGCTTTGACTGCTGTAAGTACAACACACTCAACTTTTGGGTCTTTTCGTTCATTCCTTTAACCCTAAATTCATTTGGAATGACAAGTTAAACATATCAGCTTTTTAACACATCCATTTAATGAGTACATTCACCACATACTTTTTTTTCAGTCCTATTCCATGGTAAGATTTGGCAGGAATAGATAAAACCCTTAAATTAGTGAGGCTGCAGGCACCACAGCTTCTTCACGTACAGTGAAAGAATAAAATGAGCAGAGTCAGATAAAACCATCCACTATTCTTTTTCTACTACAACAGACTCTTTGGAGAAAATACTCCTTTTCTTTGCCCAAGGCTATATCCAGCCCTGCCTAAGGCAGTTTAAACTATTGATAACTATTTTTTAGTCCTAACATTTAGGAATTCATAGGATTCCTAACTTAACAGTAGAGATGAAACTGCATCCCTAGTTTTCAAACATTTAGTAATTATACTTCAGGTCATTAAGCAACTCAACTATAACTTATTTGGTGATATTCCACATAGTGATCTCAATTCTGACTGACAATTTGCTACTTAAATGCTCATTCTCTGGAAATGAGGGTGAAAGACCCCAGATTATCCAGTCTGTGGGTCACACAGACAAATCCACATATCAGAGAGAGAGAGAGAGAGAGTTAACATCTTTTCTCTGTAGAAAAGCTGGAAAAAGAAAATTTCACTGTTTAATGATGGAAATTCCCCTTAACCGAGTTAACAAAAATAGTATCCCCTGATCTCAATAGTAAAACTTCTAGCTGGTCAAAAACAGTGAAAAAAAATTATTGAAAATTCCAGGGTCTGTAACTATGCTGATGGGGAAGAACTAATAACCATAAGGGGCTAAAGAGCCAGGAGTCACAGAGTTATGAAGTCACCCGTTTGATTTAGTTAAATCAAGACAGTGAAAAATTGCTGTCATTTGTCTTGAATCACAGTAACTCCCCACTTTTGGAAATAAAGACTGGATGCATAACTGTACAACCACTCTCCCTCTGGAATAACAGATCCTAATAATTCAGGACTATTTCCAGAATTGGAAACTTGAAGCAGAGCTTAACACTCCTTTTTGGCAACTTTATGGGGTTTTAACAGTTGTCATCTCCATGATTTTTGGCTTCAGGGATCTTTTTAATTAGGCTCATTAGTAAATAAGGCAAACAGTCCATGAACTCCAGAATCACCAAGTGGTTATAATTGGATTACATAACTTTCATGATTGGATCTTCCCTTTCTAATGCAAATTTCTTTTCCATTTGGGAACTCTCTGGAGCAGCTAACAATTAGCTCAAACTTACTTATTCTTCAATATTATCCACTAAACGCTTTTGGAAAACCCTAACTGAGATGGAACAAAATACTTCATTTCAGACTCAGTGTAGTAAAGATGAGGAAAACATAACTAAGCAACCAGCCAAGAAACCCCAGTAAGTTCAGTAATAAGTTGATTCTGAACAACCCCCATGCAGGAAACACGTAACCCTGGGAATGGTTCTGGCTCACTGTGCTCATCAATCTTCTAAAAGAAGGGTGTTCAGGAACTAGGACAACTCATTCTCTTACTAATCTTCATTTTCTTCACCAGTTCTTTCTCACCTCCCATGAGAAAACTTTCTTATGCTGGTTAACACAAAAATGCAAAAGCTTTTAGCCCCAGTTTCTCTTACAGTACAAGACTGCAGTCAGATTTCCAGGTTTCACTTAGAGGGGATTACTTTAAAAGGATATTTAGAGATAATATTGCAGAATCACAGGATGGTTAAGGTACGAACAAATAGCAATGCCTTCTTCAAACACAAAAATAAGTCTACTAATATCTGAGAAAAGTGTCTTTGAAGAACTGAAAAAAATTCCAAGTACCATTTCTTTTTTTTAAATCTGCATTTTTTTCCACAGCATCCTGAAACCTGAGACAACTGAAAGTGCACCTACTAAGAACAGTCAAAAAAGTGTTATTGATGAGAGTCTCAAGGCCTCCCATTCTGACCCCACACAGTTTCTTTCACATTTTTTCCCTAATATCAATTTGAGAGTAGAAAGGAACTTGCTGTATAAAAATGCTTTGGCATTTAGATGGATATCTGCATATAAATGAATATGTTAATTGCACTCATGAGCTGCATAAAATGAGATATGCAGAGAACACTTAATGCTAGCCTTGAGTAGAGGAAGTATCTGAGCACATCAAGCTCATTTTTAAACTTGTAATTTATAAACTTAAAAATCTTTAAAAAGGTGAATTTATTTTTATGCCTTTTTTTTTTTAAAGAGAGTTTCTTGGAAATAGTACAACCTAAGCAGTAGGAATTAACAGGTCTGATAAAAGAGATTAAGAGCAAAACCAGACAAGGGGAGAATCATCAATAAATCATTATTAAGAGCATTCCTACTTTATCTGATGTTCTAGGTTGCTGCTACTTCGTTATGGTCAGGTATACAATAATAAGGTACAAAATACCTCCATACATTTGGGTCAAGACTTTCAAAAAAGTTAAACCAAAATTCCTGAATTTTCAGAGGATAATTCTTCTGCACTTCTGAAAAGTTTTGTCCTTTTCAAATCATAGAGAAAACCCCCAAAACTCTGGAAAATTCTATTTATGCACAGCATATATACTCTACAGTCACACCCCTTCCATCAATAAATAGGCTATCAATGCAAAACAATCTATAAATTTAAATGCCTGTGGAGCTACAACAATTCTGAGTTTCTGTGGGTATTTTTAAACTGCATTATGTTTAACTGAAAATCACAAAACACAGCACCATGTTACTCATTTTTATTTATAAAGTAGATGAATGTGCGTAACACTTGCTCCTGTTAACAGAGCAAGTTCATCCCCATAAACCCAGGATGGAAGTTATTTCAGTATTGAACACTAAAGTCCTCAATAAGAATCATGAACAACCTTTTCATGGTAATAAGGAAAGCTGATCTTCTGACCTTTGGGGAGAGGTGGGAAGGAGTTCTCTTACTGGGTGATTCAAAGATTTCAGATACATGTTTGAGTTGCTGGTGTTTCAAACACAGCTTTGAACCAGATCTAAGGCAAGCATTAAAAGAAACTTTTCTTCAAAAAGAATTAAAAAAAAATTAAATAGAGATTAGTGTTTCCTTAGACATTAAGGCTTTTTTGTTGTCTGTAGGGAAAACGTTAAGAGAATTTATAGATTAAGGAGAAAATATACTAACAACAAGATAATATTTTACAGTTTCACTGAGATTTTTTCAGTGAAAATGCTTTTACTGGGTTTTTTGGTCATACTTGCTTGGAGAAGGACAAGGTGTCAGCAGAGTGGGGTTTCAGCCACTGAGAAGGGCAGTAGAAGGTTCTCAGTTACACCAGGGACCTTTGGTTTGTGAAACAAACACCAAGAATGAAAGAAATTAATAGGAAGTCTCCAACATAATTCAAAAACCAGGAAAGACTAATTGTTCATTTTTTCATTTTATTCTATGTACCCTGCAGTAATAGTGTACTTGCAACGTTCAAATAAATGGTAAGAAAAGCTCCCTGGTCTTAAAATTTTTTAGGGATGGCATTTCTACGTTTTAGCATGATATTCCCTAACTCATTCCATTACCTACAGACACACACACACAATATACCAGTGGCATGCCTGCATTTTTTCATTTCCCCCCCACCTGCTTAGTGGATCTGTCTCCTTCCTCACAGGTGCTGCTTTGTGATTTTTAGAAGTTCTCCTACTGCTTCTATCAAGGGCACGCTTACTTTTCTACTCACACAGCTGCCTTGATCACAAAGATGGAATATCGTTATATTTGTCTCAATAATTAAATCAGTATTCAGTAGAACCTGCAGATTATTAAGAATTCATGTGGTGTTCATGTGAATGTCACAGGTATTCCCACAGGAGCTGGAATTGTAATCCAGCACATTTTAAATCCAGTTGGCACCATGGCCTGATATACCTAAGAACATCTGAGAAAGCAAAGAGCTCTTTTTGCTAAAATGTCTGTTTTGAGACAACGCCATAAATTGTCATATGGCAGGAGAAAGGGTAACCTACAAATCAGCACTGCCCATAAATATTCTGCACATAATAAGCATTAGAATGAGACAAGGGTGCCCTGCATTTTTCATCCATCTATGTACCCAGACTCCATTCACATGATGAAGGAGGGGAGGAAAGACCCATTTGAAACTGTTTTGATCACTTACAGTTTCTGAGCAGGAAGACTGATCTGTACTCCTCCTTCCATAGATTAACGGATGAAAAGGTTCTAACAACACAACAGTCAAAGTGAGTTTCATTAAAATAGATTAGATTAGTAATAATGAGACTTAATCCCTTCCAGGCTTCATCACTAACACTTTTCTGCTGTCAGCACAGCTGTGGTTAAATCCCTGCAAAAGGTCCGAGATACTCAATCCCCACACACATCCCCAGTAATGGCAAGGAGCTGCTGTGAATGTAGTGTGAGCTCTCACAGACAGTCCCTTAATGAGAGCCTGCTCTGTTTGGAGACACCACTCACGGTGACAGCTACAGAACGAACAATTTCTGACTCTCTGGTTTGGAAACCAAAGCTGTTTCTGTGTTCAGTCTTTATTAACACAAGCCTGACAGCGGGGCCGAGCCCCAGCTCCGATTCCTTCTGGCTGTGGGAACATCACCATTTCATGTTTCATCATCTGTGCAAATGCCCCCAAAGAGCTCCCTTCTCTCTGATGGAGTACTTGAACTGCTGCCATAGAATATTCTTCTAGATGGTATAACACTAACTAGTAAACCTACTCCATACAACTTTTTCTCATTGGGCAAAAAACCCAAATATCACCTTGCAAATTTGGGGGCTTTTTCTTGTACAGTCATCACAGGTGCTTTCAGTTTTAATCATCCACTTCGAAAAATATGAACAATAAACAAGCCATTAAAGTATCATTTAAACTCCCTCCCTCCAGACTAAATTCTTATATAGTGGATTCTTCCTTAGAAGTTTACTTCTCTTAAAATAATATTTATATTAGTCATCCCACTGATATGCATGTCTTAAATTCTTATCTTAAATTCTATTAACAGTAAAGTAAGACCACATTAGTATTGAGAAAAATGCCAAGCCAGTAGCTGTGTTTTAGCAGTGAAAAGTAGTTTTTTCTTGTATTTTAAAAACTGTAGAGGATGAATTGATTAGAGCATGGAAATACAGAGAATTCACTCACTTTTTAAATGCATTATATAACTAAAACGAAATGACATTACACAACAAAGTGAAAATTGTTAATGAACCCTTTATCAAATTACATGTCATGAGAATGCCACTTCAGAAATGCTCTTTCTGTCACCTGCTGTCACGGAGTGACCCTACAATAGTATCCTGACAGTCAGTGTCTGCAGGATATGCTGAGGTGAAGCACCTGATGACAATTCCATGCACTGACAAGATGAAATTCACTGAGGAAGAAAGAAACTCTTGGTGCCTTTATCATGAACTTATCAAGCTGATTTGATCATCTTAAGGCAATTCTAATATATTTCCTTATATTTTTGCCTGACTTAGATGATGCCTAGTCTTCCTAAGGATTCTGAGAAGCACTCGAATTCCCCTTTATCCTTTTGGTGATAATCTCTAATGCTCATGCCTGAAAACAAATCAAGGCAAAGGGTACCCCTGGAGCTGGCAGGGAGCTCAGGTGATGACATTTCAGTTAGATTCATTGGGTCTTTGCCCAGAGAGGAACCTGTAACAGTACTCCCTGGCAGTGTCTGGGCCAGGACACATTGCACCTCGCACTTCTGGAGACACCAAGTGCACAGAAGCCTCATCTTACACTGAGGGGTTCTGGTCCAGCACAGGTCCAGGGGATCACTGCTTCTATTGACAATGCCACACCTAGAGAGGGAGAAATTATTTGTGCTCTGTAGAGAGTTTCACTTTTGTTGGTCTAAAAAGGACAAATTCACAGCACCCTGACAGCTCCATTCAAGTTCTCAAGGGAAAATTGACTGCCCAGTACCTGCAGTTGTAGCTCTCTGTTGGTGTCCACCAGGAACATCCAAACATGGGGCTCTCTAAGGTCACTGACCCCTAATTCACAGGACAGCAAAACACACAAAAACCCCCACAGCATAACCAGCAAAACAAACAAAATTTCATGACAGAAAAAACCAGGAGTGTTGATAGTACAGAGGCTTAGAGTAAAATTTCAATAGTTGCTGTCTCTGCAGACTCGTTTTGAAAGTGCCTGAAAAAATTCTCCATGCTAGAGGAACAGGCTGATAACTGAAGGACATGAAAAGGTCACACTGATTCTGAAAACTTAGCCTTTGAGCCAAAATATTTTACATCAGTGAGCACTCACACCCCATATATTCTGAGCAGTCTGCACTGACAGCAAATTGTGTTTTATTTTGAATAATTACTCGTTCTTGCCTAAGATAATTGTGGTTCAACACTAGCAGCACATAAAATCCTAATCCTTTATCACTTTGGTGCCATGATTTGCCTTTGTAATTCATCTTGATGTGTAATAGGCTCCATACCATTACATGATTTGTTTCTTCAATTGTTTATAACTCAGTAGAGCACAACACCTGTAATTTGAGAACTGGAGGAATTTCAAGAGCCTGTCTCAGAACAGCACTGAGGTGGATGAGGCTACACCCTTCACTGTACAAAATGAGTCTGCATTAAATAGTTTCTTTACTAAGAATCTAGTCCCCAGTTTGCTATGTCAGAGAAAAAACTTAAATACAATTATTTATACTTCGCCTCTTATTTATAATTTCTGTCTTAAATCATTATTATAATATCTATTCTATCTTCAGTCATTTTTATTACCCTCATACTTCTTCCACTAGGATTAGATTATGTAAAAGTCACAATGATGAAAATTATGACTTTTCAGAAAAGGCAAGTCAAATAAGGGATGTCTGAGGGGGAAGAATTTCTTAAGAATTACTTTTTTTCCTTCTCCCACAAGGTGGGTACCCCACAACATCTTTGGTATTTCTTTTCAAGGGACTCCCACATTGTTTCAAAAGTCTTTTTGTAATTCCCTGGCTGCTCTTCATCTGATGAAGGTCATCATCATCATCACCACCTCCAGCAGCACTGCAGTTTCTGCAGATGCTCCCAGGCAGTTTTGCTTGTTCCAGACACACAGAGTTACTCTGACATCATTCCTTGTCAGCCCTTGCTCTCCAGATCAGCCCCTCTGCCCTGCCCCCAGCAGCACAGCTCAGTGTTCAGCTCAAAGACAGAACCACAGGATGAGGAAAAACTTTGGGAAATGAAGTCAAGCGAGTAGATCAAACCCCCCAAAGCAGATGTGAACATCAGCTTCACCTGAATTCAAACATTCAGTCCTACAATCCACAGCATCTTCTCAGAATAAAATAAAACAAATGTAAATTATCACTGAACACTGGTTTTCAGATTATAAGAACATAGCAATAAATGCACTTTGTAAATAAACTAAATATGCTTTTTATCAAGTATAATAAGAGGAATTAGGAGACTGTATCAAAGCTGCATTCATTTCACTTTCTTCTTTTCACCAGCTTTGGTTTTAGTTCAATTATTACACTCCCTCGTGCTTCTGAATGAAAACCAAGTTCATCATCAAGTCCTGATGCTGTGTCATCTCCAGTGTTGGAAGAAAGCTTTTTCAATAACAAAAAGATTCTCACAGGATATAAGTGGGCCATGTTTAAGTGTATATTATATCAAGTATAGAACATACATGAATATAAAAGTAATTTTTATGAGGGACATTGACAGAGCTGGACTGAAAGGTCTTTTTGTTCCTTCCGTCTGTGTATTTTGATTGGATTTTGTGAAAAAAGGTAGCTGAACACAGGAAGAACTTTGGTCATCAACCTGAGTATGTCACACATTAATCACCAGACTGGAAAAAACAGAGTGAAAGAAAAATGTAAGCATTTAGTGGAGCAATTACCATTACTAAACAATTATTTAATTACAAAAAAAAAAAAAAAGTTTGAGCCAGTATTTGCATCTGTGTAATTAGAACACTCTATTCTGACTCTCCTCCACTTGTTACAAAAAGCAGAAGGAAAATAAGATTTATTACGAGTAGGTTCTCCCCAGATGTACTTACTGATCATAATCCATGCTTCCCATCAAGAGAAATGTGATGGGAACACTCTCAGTGACTTGTAACTCCTGCCTGATTTTGGACCACATTTTCTAAGCATTTTAAAATATGGAGCAAGCTGGAATGTAACAAAGTTTTCTGTTGCTACTGGTTATGCAGAAAAGGTCTGACATAAAGGAAAATAAATAAGGCTTTTTTAGGCAGCGTAATAACTGCACAATTAAGCACCTTATTTTACTGGTGACATAATGATGACACTGTTGCCACTATAATTAACAGCCTGTGGGTCTAGCAAAGCTAATTAAGTCAGCTGAAAGACTTCTGTAACCTTTCCAAATAGTCTGTTCCAGACTGTACCAAATTACTTTTCTATACTGACACAGAAAACTTTCTTCATCATCATCAATTGGTTTTGTTTTCTAAAATCAGATTATGATAAAAGAAACAAATAAAAATTTCCTGTATTTGTGCAAACATGCAGTATTTTTAGAATTAGCCTTTAATTATTTATGACTTATCAAGGGAAAATAATTGATAAGCAAGTATTTTCATAATTGCCACTAAATATTGAGCATTTCTTATTCCATATGCTGACAATGCTGTCAGGGAAGAGTGCTCAGAATGTCTATGATGTGCTTTTGTTTCAGTATTCCATCATAATCAACAATTCCTAAAGAAGTAATAGTTCAAAATGGCCCCAAGGCCCCATAGAACAAGAACTGCTGGGTTTGTGACCTTGATCTTTAGAAAAGATAAAACCTTTTCAGACTGGATCTGAATAAGAATGTTGTCAAAATGCTATTTAAGAGTGTTAGGATTTTCAAACACAACGTGTAATGACTTTGATAAAAGACACTTTATAGCAGAAAGAACTTAGTCTCCCTAATTAGGTGTAATTTGCTCTAGTTTTCAGTACACAGCCACTAAAAAAACAAGATAAATGCTGCAGGAAATGTGGTATGACCTTTTCATTATTGCTTTGTCAGGACATCTGTCAGGGGACTTTTGCTCCATTCCAAAGCAGACACAGCAATGAACTGGAGTAGGGAATAGCTTGTTCTTGGTAGGGTGCCAGGCTGTGCTACCAAGTAAGATTTATAATGTACTGCAGTCAAGAAGATATCAAGGTACAAGGTACAGAATAACCCCAAATTTATCTTTTGAAGTAGGAAAGATCAGCAATTCATCGTGCATTAAAAAGGAAGATACAAAAAGACAAAAAAAGATTGCATTTCCACTATTATCTTTGATTATACTCTACAATTTTTATATTGCAAATCCATTTCTGAAATGTTTGTAATAAGAAATTTTATAACATCAACAATGTGAAATGGTGGCTCAAGACATGCAAAAGAA
This sequence comes from Nicator chloris, assembly GCA_013400495.1. Classification (NCBI taxonomy): domain Eukaryota; kingdom Metazoa; phylum Chordata; class Aves; order Passeriformes; family Pycnonotidae; genus Nicator; species Nicator chloris. The sequence continues at coordinate 119,578 of WAAE01006319.1, read as the reverse complement.
CGAACACACAACAAAGTTTTCTCACAAAAGAAAAAAAATAGGTTTGATTTATCGAATTCTGGCAAGTGTAATGGTTATTGAAAGTTTTTAGGAAGCTCCTCAAACCAGGCTGTCTTCTCAGGTCAGAATGAATTGTTTCAGTGGCAAAAGAACCGTGCCAACCCTGCAAAAACTAATAACCTTTTTCTAATGCCTGTTCTACAGTAAAGAAAGGAGTGACAAGCAGAGCCTATTTCAGTATGCTTACATTTTCTGGCCTCTTCATCTCACCCCTAAAAGAATTGCAGAGGAATAAAAGTACAAGATAGACATCAGTGGTATTGAGAGCCCTCTCCACTGGGAGTGTTTTAGAAGCTTGCTAATCAAACCCATCATGGGTATAGAACAAGCTGAAACTTGACAGTAATTACCTGCTGCAACAATACATTTGCAGACAAATATTTGCCACTCACGAGTAGTCGTATCTTTACTCAACAAAATACACATTTGAAACATCTAGAATGTTCTTAAACTTTTTATTGGCAATTAAATGCATTTCCGTTATAGCTGCCTTTCTCTTTTCTCCTGGTGTTTCACTTAACCTGTTACATCTCTTGTTTAATTCAGCTACGTTCTTAGGAAGTCAAATGATCTCATGCAAGTTTCTGGATTTCTGTTTTCAAAAACGATTATTTTATAACTTCCTATTTTAGTCAATACCTTCAATTCCCAGAGCACACAGGAGTCAGGACATTTACAGCAGAAGGCAGCCAGTTATTGAAGCACTGTGAGTTCAGTCTCACATTATCAATGCAATCAATGCAATTTTAATCCTATTTTCGACTGCAGAGCCCCAAAAGCTATATAAATAGGTATAAACCACATTATAAACAACAATTCCAGAATTTTTCTCTTGTTTCTTAGTATACCAGGGCACAATGCAGGAAGACTGCTTCCCAGATATTCACTGCCATTGAGGAATGACACTATGACTTAGCAAATAATTCCATTCTTATTTAATTCCAGGCAAGGTTTCTAATGCTTTCTGATTCCCCAGTCACCCCATCCCCATCCTCCTGTGCCCTCTAACAAAGAAGCTCCCAGGCAGTCAGGCTTAGTTACAGCTCAGCAGCCTGGTTTATCCCCATTTTCTGGGACTAAATCATGCTTTGACATGGGCAGTTCCTATCATTTCCTTAAACTTCTCCCACAGTGAGTAAAGCCAAACTTGACTTGAGTGGAAAAGCAGAGCTGAAACCATGAAAATTTGCAAAATCATGGGGGACATTAGAGTGAGAAGAGGACAACAGAGCAGAAGGTTGCACTGACAGAAGTCCCCTCACCAACACTGTCAGCAGAGGTGCAGCACTGGGGACCCAGCCCTGGCTGTGTGGGGGTGACCATGGTGTCTGTCCCCAGCACAGGACATCTGAGGACATTTAGAGGATTTCCAGGTTTTAGGTGGGGACAAGGTGCACAAAGCTGAGTCACCAGGAGTTCTAACGGGAGCTGTGTGGAAAGAGCAGAAGCTGTTCCCCCAGGAGCCTGCAGCTGCCATGGCCTGCAGGAGACAGCACGCACGTGGTGCACGTCTAGAACATTTGAGGAGTGGCTGTAGAGCATTTAGGGAATTGTTGGGCTTGGCTAACATTTTGTGCAGGCTAGGGTAGCTATCAGGAATGACTGGCTCACTGACAGTTAATAACAGGCAATTAATAAATCATGAAGCTGCTCCAAACCTTACTTCTTCTAAGCCACGAATTCAGCACTTTTTCCCTGTGACAGCCTAGCTCTGATTTTCTTCACACAAAGCTTTGCTCTGTGTGCATGCCCAGAAAAGCCAGATAACACAGCAGAGTGGGCATGAGAGATACCTGTACTGCATCTCCATACTACAGGCGTTGATCCTGGCATGAAGATGTGCAGGTGGAGCTCCATACCTGTCTCTAAAAGCATCAGCACACGCCAGCTGTGCTGCTGAGGTTGTGTGAGCGAAGGAATGAGCACAGAGGAGATGTCCAAGGCACCACTCCCTTTCTCCAGGGCCCTGCCAGCTTTTCAAGTGCTCGTTAGAGCACTTAGGCTCTAAGCAAAGCAGCTCCTGACACGATTTACAGCCATGGTAAATACATTACTAACATCAGAGGACAGAATAGAGACCTGAGTTCACCTACAGTGCGGAAAGAGGATAGATTTATTTCTGTAAAACTTATCTAGTCTACCAAAAAAGGCCTCTATGCTGATATGAACTGTGAGTGTGTGAAGTTACACAGATTCATAAAAGGTGGCACTTGGGATATGCTGACAAAATCAGGTGCAGTAAGTGCTGGCACCACACTTGTGGTCTGTTGGTCGGCACTGGTGCTCTTCCAGTGAACAATTTACATTTAACTGGCAGGAATCCTCAAATCTAACAAAAAGGTAACAGGGTTGAGGTGAAATCTTCTTGGTGTGAGTGATATAGGTCTGTCATAATCATCCTTTAGACCGTGGAATACAGCCACCTGCCCAGTAATTCCCATTCCCCCACCACTGTTCATGTCCCTCTCTTTACTATGCAGAAGAGGTTTTTATCCTTCCAACTTAATTGTATTTTAAATAAAAAACTATAAACATGCAGTGTTTATAATTACACTTTCACAAAACTTTGGAAATAGGATAGGTTCAAGAGGAATTAAATAATAAATAAATTTAATTTCAATAAATAAATTATATCCAACTTTTTTGTAACTGAATGTAGGAGTCACTAAATTTGAATTTGGAAAATATTTTATAGCTAGTGTTTTATCAGTTCATGTGTAGTAAGTAGCATGTGATTTCTTTTTTTCAAACTTTTTCCCTAAAGTTATTAAAGTGTTCCATTAAGTCTGGAGAGCTTTTGATTACTTTCTGGAGAGGAGTAAGTAATTTACAGCAGCCAGTGGGTACAAATTTCATGGGAAAGAACCATGTAGGATAAAACCTCACACAAGACATAAACGTTTGAATTTAAGGGAGACAATCATGAACTTGGAACAGAGAGCAGCTGCACAGTCTTTGGTAGTTGTCTTTTGCATTACAGCACAAGAACTTTCTCAAAGACACCCCTATCACCAGCATCACCCCCCTGTAAACACAAATCTCTTGGCATGGAAGCTGAATATACAACCAACCAATGGAGACAAAACAGATCTCAAACTAAACATTTGCTTTAGGATATCACGAGTCCCTCTAGGACCCTACAGACTGATATTACTTTTAATTAGGTGTCACTTACGAAGTTCCTCCAAGTTTGGATATTATAACCAGACTAATACTCTGACGAGTGACTTTCTCACTAGAAAGAAATTAAATTATTGCCATATTTGCAGATATATAAAGATTGAGACAAAGGTTAATGCAGTGGAATAATCATGACAAAAAACCATCCTTGCTAGATGGCAAGCCAGGTACCAGTAGAAAACATTAATCTTTGTTTTTGTTTGAATATAGAGTTTTATACAGAATGAAAGAAAGAGTTCACGTTTTTAGGGCTAGGAAAGGGTGCTGGGAAGAAGTAATGCCAAGGAGAGCCCTGGGAATCCTGAGCCCAAGCTGACAATGACAGTGCAGTAGAGGGTGTTAAGCAGAAGTTTCTCTGCACACTGAAGAGACAGAACATCTACTTTGTGTCCTTATTTGCCATGATAAAATTGCTGTTGCAATAGTGGCCAAGGTCCACAGTGGAAAACGGTGTTGCAGAAACTGGGAGGGTTTTACTGCAAATGTCACTGAAGGGTTGGAAATCCTGCAAGACTGAAGCATTTGGGTCTATTCGTTTTACTCGAGAAAGATGAAAGACTAACCTAATAATAACAATAATAATGTATAAATGACAATATGGACAACAAAGGGGTGAGGAAGTTCAACTTCCAGACATTCTTACTGAATGCTCTTTAAACTTGCCATAAAACATTTTGGTTTTCTCCTTTTTCATAGGACAAGGCGGAGAGATTGGTTAACACTGATATTGCAGTTCATCCCCTGCCCCTTTGCCATGACTCCTCTGTCCTGTCAGTAATCACACACACATTACTGCAGTTTGTCTTTGTCACGGGGATTTCAATTGCTCTCCCACAGCACGTGCAAGCAAAACAGTGCACTTTTTAATAATGTGCTTATTTCTATAAGCCAATTTGAACTTAATCACACTCAGCATAACTCATCTGCATCCAGATGAGTTCTTCATTTATATATTTATATATAAACACTTACATTACATATTGCTCTCCGATTTTGAGGACGAAGAGGTTTTACTTAGATTTAGGGAAATGGTGATTCTGCTGCACACAAGGAAAAAGAGCCATCATGGAAGCATGGTCTAAGATGACTTGCAATAGTGACAAGATGTCACAAGTTATTGATCAATTTGAGCCCCTCCTAATTATCATGAGCAAAACTGGTGTGAACAAAGTGGTCCCAGCAGTAAGGAGACTCATTGAAAAGTATCAGTACCTGTAATCTACTGGAGTTTCAAATACCTGTTTTGTTATTTAGGAAAACTTTTTGGTCAAACAAGGAAGAAACAAAACTGAATCCCCTTTGACCCCCCCCAAAATCCCAACAAACAGACACCCCACACCAAAACGCTGATTACCAAAGAATTTTATCATATCATTGAACTGTTTAAACTGCTTTTTTAAAGCTGATAAAGGGCTGTGAGAGTTTTTGATACTCTTTTTTAGATATGTTGTCTAAAATTCAGATGTACACCAACAAATAAAACAAAGGAAATGCTTCATAATTAGTTTTAACAGGAATTTGCAAGAATATACAAGAAGGAAGCATCATAAAAATAACATCACTGTAACTTACCTGAGAACTAGGTATTACAGAACTTGCTTCTGCCAAACTGGGTCTACTTGGCCAGATTGCCTTATTACAGAGTGTCAAAGCAGAGCTGTTGGGAAAAAGGTTCAGTTCAGCAGGACTTCAAAATAACTGCTTAATACTCAGATAACGATTATTAAATATGTTTAACTATCCTGAAAACAAGAAGCAATCAAAAACAAAGAGGAAAACATATTGAACCAATATTTCACTCCAGTTAATTGAAATCTTATCTTTTCTCTACACTGACTAACACTTCTAGAGATAAGAGCTGATATTTTTAAATGCTTTTGTTAAATTAACACAACCCAAACCTCTGCCTGCTGTGAGTTCTCAGCCTGAGGGTGCGGGAACGAGGAAATGTCTCAGAGCACTGAGAAACCTCTTGCTGTTGATGGTTGTGCAGTTTTTTGACCACGATAGCACCTTGACTCCTTTCCCTTTTTGTTGCGACAGATAAGCCTAAAATATTTTAGAGTTTGAAATGGAAGATAAGCAGTAAGCAGCAGAATGTTTGATGATTATTCAAAGCTTATCTGAATTGCCCATACTTCCTGAGATCAGTGTGTGTCATAAGATCTACAGCCCTTCCAGATTCCAGACAGTTCAGAAGTACCTGGAAAATTGTTTTTAATCTCTGTGTGTTGGCACTTTTATCTTTGCAGACTTCAGGTAAGACCTGCAAATGCAAAGCTGTGCACAAGTTTTTAAAAAATAAAATATTTTATATAACTCTGTACCTTAAACAGTTTGATTTTTAAGGACTATTATCATTTTTATTTGGGACCCCTCAACTGCCCTGCTATCCTCAGTCACAGGTCTGCCATATGACTGGCCAGATGATAAATGCTATTGGTCACATCACATGCTTTTGCACCTTCTCAGCTTATTTTCCTATATATTAAATTATTTCTCTACTGTAGCAGCAAATTATATATTCCAAAAAAGTCAAGCTCTATCAAGGGAAAAGAGGCACACAAAAAAAGAAGTTGCTCTCAATACTCAGAAAGTAAAAAATCCCAAACCATTATAGGTTTCCTCAGAATAATTAATTCTAGTTTATCCTTTGCACTACAGAAAGACTGGACAGTATTTTCAAGGTAGGAGAGTTAAACACCCCCTATTTCAACTGCTGCAGGCACTTGCTCCTGACTAAAAGCAGAATGAAATTCTCAATTTATAATTTCAACCGCTGCAGGCACCCACCCTCACCCCAACCTCACATCTCCTGGAGAAAATGACTGTTGTATAACAAAATCAGATTGTTGTGTGACAATCCATGCTTGCCAGCCTGCACGAGGCACCCTGAAATCTGAATTGAGAAAGAAAGGAAAGGGATCTGCCCATGGCATTCGTGTTGCACTTGCAGCACTTGTCAGCACTTAGTGCACATGCTGAATGTGCAGGAGTCATGTTCAGAGGCTTCTCCAGGTACATGAGGATCTCTTTCTCTTTACTTTTCTCTCCCATTTGCACACTGTCCAGCACACCCTGTTAATGTGCATTTCTCAGGGATTGAAATGTATTCTTAGGTAGAGTCTGTATTGCCTCATTTGAAAAGTCAAGCACTTTATCTTCCAGTCACAGAGTAAAATGCTTTGAGTTTTGGAAAATGTTCAAGGCACAGTCCTCAACTGTACAAATACCATTTTGGCTTTAATCACTGCACTAGAATCTAAGAATGTCCTGGAATTCAGAAGGACAGGAGCCAGCACACAGAACTTTCTCACAATGGTCTCTTCTCAAAGAACATATTTTTCCCTTCCTTTTTCCACCCTTGATCTTCCCAAGATCAAGAAATTATATCAAATATTTTTGTATTGTATACTTCCATAATTCATTTACCAACATGGTTAGCAGAAATCAACTGTCCTTCCACTTGCACATTTAAACATTTGAAGCACTTACTAATTACTCAGGGCTGGATTACCTCAAATTAAAACGAAATATATCCATGTGACACTATCCATGTTCTCTGAAGACTTCAGCATTTTTTCCTTCTAGAGCAATGGACTCACAATACTGAAGCTTCAAGCTGCCCCCATGCCTGAGTTTTCCAGTTCCTGCCAAACCACATGGCACATCTTTATTGGAGTGTTAATGATCTTCACATTCCGTGTGAACTCTTTGAAGTAATGCTGCATTTGTCTTTGATATAAAGTAGCCTGATGTAAAACAGCTTAATTGAAAGAGTTTGATATGAAATAGCTTAATTAAAAGTTAATTCAGTAAGTTTTAATTCTTCAGCACCAAACTTTCCAATCAGGACATATTTTTAATTGATAGAAGTGTTACAGTGGTTTTAGGAAATCTTTTTCAATTAATTTGGAAGCGTTGTTCCAGTTAATAGAATCAATGCCTGTTGCTATTTATCTTCAGGGGAATGTTTTGTTTCTAAGCAAATTAAATCCCAAAGGACAGAAAGTTGTATTTTAGCAGGCTCTCAATATGTTTTCTGTTTGAAATAATTGCAAATGTTCTGGTTGCTTTTAAAGCATATAATATCACTTCAACTTCTGTGCAAAAGGCTGTGAAAGACATTTTGGATATACCGTTTCCCAGGGGAAGAAAATTCATTGGACTGGAAATCACATCAAGATTTCCATGCAAAAGCTGATATACACTGCAGTCCTAATGTTAGTCTGACAGTGCCTTCCCACTCCTGCCATGGCTTTTGTTTATCCTCATCAAAGCTGGACCTGTCTGGGTAGGTGACGGTGTTCTAACCAGGCTGCCAGCACGTGGGCGTGTCAGGAAGGGTTTGAGCAACGCTCCCCAGGCACAAGGAGCAGCAGCTAGCCCTGCATGCCAGCAAAGGTCACACACTTGCAGTGAATCAGCACTGCTGGCAGTGCAGCACAGCACAAGGGTTGGTGATTCTGGCAGCAGAAGCCTGCAATCCTCCTGGGAACTGAGCCCAGAGCACCGCCTTCACAAGGCACCTGAAGGCAGCACTGCTCCAAGCCACTGCTTGGTTTGGGTCAAGATGTGCACTTGTCCTGCAAACCAACAAACAAAACCAAAATCCCATCCCGCTGGACCTCCTTTGGTTTCGTGACCTAAAAGAAAATGCTCTGCATCCTTCTGGTGTTCTGCAAGATGTTTATGAACAAACTTTCCACTGCAGAGTATTCACCCTGTCCAGCCAGTGCAGTATGTATTTTGTGCAGTGTTATCTAACAGCTTGCTTATCAAAAAATATTTTATTAATAACAAAAGAACCCATACCCACACCTCCCACATACTCTGAGGCCATTTCTTCTCTACAGCACCGTTCTTTTTTCCTTTGGGAGTCAAGCCATTCCTTCATCTGCCCCAAACTACATTTCATTCCTGTTGGTGTAAGGAACTTCGCTATGCTTTTTAAACTCCCAAATCAGAAAAATCAAGATAAAATCAGGTTCACAAACAAAAAGGGTACAGCTTCAAAGGTTTATGTTCAGTGACACCCAGCAACAGAAATTCACCACTCACCTAATACTTTCTCAAACGTTGCCTATCCAATTTCCCCTCCCCAGCCTTTTCCTAATGGCACAAGTTTCCCTCTCACATTCTTCTAGGCCTTCACTTATCTCACAGCTCCTGGTGCTCTGATCATTGCAAACCACAGAGCACTCCCTAAGCTTCTCCTCCCTGCACGCTGACCAGTTTGTCCCTGCATGAAGTATGTGTGGCAGTGATGGATTCACAACAGATCTTTATATTCAATCAGATTTTGAACCTTACAGATGTGAAGATTGCATCAAAACTAGAAAATATTCACACTTCAATTTCCTTAATTAAATTTCAAGTGACAGCACAAGCTAACAGAACTAATAGTAGAAACACAAGAAAATCTATCACTTAAAGAATGCTTGCTAAGAAAATTACCTCCTTTCTCTCGAATGTCATGGTGAGATGGTACAGACCCTGTAAAAGGTGCTCAAGCTAACGCTGTCAAGTGTAAAGGATTTACTGTGCAACGATTATTTACAATGATATGTTAGCATCTCCTTCAAGTAAAGGTGAAATGAGATGGTGGAATACAAAACACTCGACAATGATTAATGAAGAAAAGTCAAAAGATTGGTCACTTATCAGGTAATACAAATTCCTTAAGGCTAAAGAAAGGATGGCCATAATAATTCATGAATAATTTGTCTAAAGAGAAACCATTTGAAACAATAATCAGCCAGAAATGAGTAGCTATTCTCAGCTAATTAATGTTCCCGTTTAAGCACTGATTGACAGCCCTGCACTACTGGGCATTGTGTAAGAGAAAATCCACAGAGGGCAGTTAAGCAGAGTTATGTTCCCTCCCGTTTGAAAGCTGTGTGACTTTTCTCATTTGGAGATTTTGATATTCCTGTAGCAGATGGATTATCTGAGAAGAAGCTTATGGAGAGCTGTAGTGTTTCTACTTACAGCACAGCCAAAACCACACATAAAGTTACTGTAAATGTGCTTCAGGAGAAGTTTGCTACAGGGTCAAGGTTTGTAATGCAATGCACACAGTTATCATCATATTTGTCTTTCAAGGAAGAAGTGACACTTTTCCCCTCTAGCTTTTCAAGCTTGACATATTTCAGTAAAGTCTATATCCTCTTCAAGTTTCTTCCCCATAACAATCAAGCTACTTGGAAAAAATATTATCTATATTTAAATCAGTGCATACCGAACCAGAAAACTACACCCTGAATTCAAATATACCTAAGTACAATCTATGTCAGCTACTCTTGTGGTGAATTTCATTATTCAGAACATATTGGATTAGAACATAATGAGCTACAAAACAAAAGATAAGAGCTGTATTTTGTTACTAGCACGTTAGCAATAATTACTGTCATTACTACTTTTGTTTCTGTTTTACTGGGAAATCATTGTATTATTCATGTTTATCACTCAGTTATCTGCCTTTCCCTACTCTTTTTCTTCCTCTCCTTCGCATCAGAGAAGATTCAGTGCAGCAGCATAGAGGCACAGCAACTTGGTGATGTGCCACTCACTGCAAATTACGACTCATATTTCACTGCTTTGCTAAACGCAAATAGCAAGGACTTGAGGAAATCATTAACGAGATCTTATTCTGAATTTTGGATGGTAATTGAGCATATACTAAGTCATTACTCATTTTTCTAGGAATTAAATAATTCACCATTTGCATTAAGCCATTTGAAATCACTTCACTAGTTAGTTCATGGAATGCTGAGTTTAATCACCATCCATTCAGATAGGATAGCCAGCTTTCATTAAAAAAGAAGGAAACTCATCCTACTTCAGATCATACAACAAGCCTCGGTTCCTACATCAGGCGTTAGGACTGATGTTAGGACTGAAGTTTGGGGCTGCTGTGTGTCAGCTGTGTCCGGGCAGGTGACAAATCCCTGCCTTCCATACACAGTTCAGAACAAGCCTGGGCTGCAACACGAGCAATGAAACAAGAGTTCCTCTAATTGTCTGTGTGGGAGGGACAGAGACACCAGCAGTACCTGTCACGGCTCACAGGGGTTTTCAGAAGGCATTTTGTTTATCTACCAGGGGAGCAGTATGTGCACTGGTAATGTTGCATGTTACACACACCTGGCTTTGGATATTGGCCCCAAAATGACCAGTCTGGAGGGTCCCAACTCCCACTGCATGGAAAGCCATGGCCCCAGTGTGCCACTGGAGTTTGCTTTTGCTTTTTGGTTTTATATGAGAGAGTTAACACAATTGATGCTCAAGCCGTATGTCTTGACACTGAGCAAAGCCTTTGTCATTTTGGGGTCCACCCAAGCACAGCTCACAAGTCCATGATTCTTTATGTTGGCCATGGTTGTATATGCTTGAGAACCGCTTGTACATTTATAGAGAGAGATGGAAACAATGTATCCTTACCTGTTAAAGACCATTCTCCCATTCTAATTTTTGTATCTGTAGTTTCATTAAGATTGTCGAGGGTGACTTTCACATTTGGTGCCAATGGCATCCCACCAGTTGATCAAGTCCAATTAAACAATTACCAACAACTGCTACCCACACCTATTATTTGTGTGGAGTGCTTGGGTGGGCCTCAAAATGGCAAAGGCTTTGCTCAGAGTCAAGACATATGTCCTGAGCATGTGTGTGTGTGCTCATGGAATGGGGAAGGACCCCGGGGTATGAGAGGCCACAGCATTTCTCAGAATGGGACCACTGAAGTTTTGCAATAGTGTCGGTGTAGTTCGAATCCTAAGGTTTTTCCCATGAATAAAGGTTTTAGAACCACGAGCTAATAGCAGTTAGAGATGGAAAAGGCTTGGATAATCGTGTTTATACAGAGATAAGGAAATAAAATCTTACCAAGTTCACACTCTGAATTATATGTTGAATTCACGAATGGTACTCTTCCTAGGAAGATGGCAGTTTTGACAAACATCATGCAAGATAAAAGTGCATTTTTTTCACGGAAAGAATGCCAAAGATGAAGTTCCAGTCAGTAGTATGCAAGAACAGCTTCCTGGGTGGTAGTGTGGTGCATAATTAGTGTCACCTCCCACAAAGTTAACAATTTCCTGTTCGCAACCTGTACTTACTATAAACGTGAAGAGATGGAAAGTCAATGCATCTTAATGGACGTGTTGATTTATTTATGGCCGGGTTAGGTTTACGAACGGTGGTTTTTATTTTCTTCTGTTTATGTTCGGAAGGCTGACTCAATCAGCAAAGTGAGAAATGTATAGATCACATCAGGAGATTACTTTCCAGTGGGCTGAACAACTTCAGAAGAAAAACACCCTAACACCAAGTCCTAATGGTTTCTTTAGAGTCTCTCAAACCCAGTAATTCTGCAAATGCGGGGACGTTTCTGTCTCCACTGCAATGCTAGGTGCTTTTTAATGATTGTTTTAAATTCCAGTGAACTGATTTGAGTGGATTACTGTTAGTTCTGTGTGTTTGTTTGTTTTAAAAATCTACCAAGTGTCTTCCTGGACTGAAGATATTTGTCAGGCATTAAAAGAAAGGGGGCTTGGAGAATACCAGATACTCTTTGTAACTGTCTATTTTGTAATTTTTATTCTGAGTTGACCTATGGTTAAGAGAAATGTGGAAACAGTTGATCATTAAAGATTAATACTGTAGGAGATTACACTATCAGATAGAACTGCATTATTTATAGAAAAATACATTAATTTTCAAACCTTCTTCTGACAACTACTCCACCTATGGATTTGAAAATTAAATTGCACTTGAATTAAGGAGTTGGCTGCTACCCTGTTCTTCACTGTCAAAGCTACAATCCAGAAGATTTACAGCAACATAAAGAATTAGATGAGCACAAAATTGAAACATTCAGCAGTGAAAGATATCAGTTAAAAAAGAATAAAAAAAACCCGCACCTGTGATGTTTTTTGCAGTTGCACAGTGGCTCTGGCTATGGCAAAGACTGCTTAATAGAGATGGAAGCAATAAGAAAGCAAAGCAACTGTATTTCACATGACTAATTTTTTTTTTCCAGAAAGGCCTATTTTGCACAATCCCAGAATTTTTTATCATGCAGCTATCTCACAGATACCATTTTTTAAAAAAGAAATTAAAGATATATATGATAATTTTGGGCAGTAGACACAGGATCTAACTTTTCAAAGACAAGACATTATAGATTTCTAGCATCCCAATACTCAGAAACTTAGATCTCGGGCTGAGGTCAACATGGCCTTTTATAAATTAAGATTCTTCCTTATATTCTTATAATTTAATGGTAAAGAACACATTCTGGCAAACTACAGGATGGCAGCCAACATTCTTCTTTTCTCTGACTGTAAGGAGTCATTCAGCTTAACAGAAAAATCCCTCAACTCCACATTAGGATCCTACAGAGATTTTGGTAATAGGCTGTCAACATTTTCAGTTTCAGCAATTACCCAAGAGATGAATTCTTAATGAATTAAGCGGGTTGCTAATTTACTCGAATTGTCTCATTGTCCATATGTTTAGTACTTTCTGTAAATGCAGAAATCTTGTTCTTTTTTCCCTTTCCCTGAAAACTGCTAATCAAATTGCATTCAAATCTAATTTTACTCACATCTATTTGTGCTTGAGGAGATTTGTTTTACTGAAATAATTTTCAATATGAAATTAACATTTTTGGAAAGTCTTTTGTTATTTTTTTTGTGAAAAGTCCAAGACAAATTCCACAAAAAAGGGAAAAAAAACAACAATGCAACTCCCTTGTTTCCATTTATAATAGAGCAAAATTAAGTCTTTACTCAGCTCAGTTTTTTTTCCATAAATATGTAATCACAGAATAAGGCAGCATCTTTATACAGCAGCTCTAACTTATGTACAAACAGAGCCTGTTGGCTCCAACCTCTCGTGTCCAGAGCTGCAGGTCCCTGCAGAAAGGGATCAGTTCAGTCCCTTTGAGACAGCTCCTGTTGAGGAGAGCAAAGCTTCTCCTTCTGCCACCACCTGAAACCACAGGCTGGCATCCCCTGAGTGACCAAGGCACACCGATCAGAATGGAAAGGAGGAGCCCATCCTGAGACTCTTCTTGGGAAGCACTCTCCCTGCGCACTTTACAGCACTGAGCAGACTCCTAAAACTTACTAAATAAGCAACGAAAAAGATGTGCTCAGATATTCGAGAATATTGGAGAAATGTTTTCTTTTGTCTTGTCTCATACAATTGCATCCTGAACAATGTCAAGGCAAACTGTAAGTGCCAACGTTCTTCAAATGAATAGAAAGAGTGATTTCTGCACAGCCCAACTACAAACATAGTTTGTAGGTTCCAAGGCAGTGAGGCAGATACATCTTCCTAGTTTATTTTTGGATTTGGGGTTTTGTTTGTTTGTTTTTAAATAATGTAATAATTTTAAAATATATTTGTAAGTAATACTCCTTCTGTGCACTGCTGGAGCTCCCAAAGTTCTCTGTGGATTTCAGAGGCATCAGCTCTGCTCACTCTCACTTACTGGGGTATGTGCAGGGCTCACAGCTTTACAACAGGTCTGAAACTCTGAACCCTATTGTCATAGAGAAGGAAAAAGGAACAAAGATGGATGACATGAGCTGCTTTTTGTTGTGCTTTCCAAGATTCAATAGCAGAAGTGAAAAATACTAGAGTGCACTGACAAGCCGTATCTAGCAAACATTATAAAAACACCCAAATGCCTAAGGATCAATGTCTAAGGAAGAATTGTAGCCATTTTTCCTCTAACTCCAGATGGAGTAGAACCAAAATTAAACATTTTTCTCGTGCTGGGATGAAAAGGGCAACCCTTTGACCTCTGTAATAGCTGCAATTATGAAGTCATTAAGGGTGCCCAAGAAATCAAGGAACTAAGTGCATTGGCAAATTTGCTGAAGTGCTTTGTGAAGGAAATATCTACTGCTGTCCACCTATCACAACAGACACAAGAAGACAATATAAAAATGATTCAGTACAGCTCTGCCAGTGACTTTACAGATGTGTCATGCTACAACAGCACCAGTCCAGGCAATATGCCTTACCCTTTCTAGAATATTGGAAAGAAACTTTTCCTTATTTAGTTTCTAAAGTTAAAAGTTGAAGAAAGGACCTCTGATTTTTATTAGAGTACGACAGCCGACACTGGACCGCTCTGCAGCTGTACTGCACAAAGACAAGCTCTGTCCAAAGTGGCTCACAATAAACAAATGAAAAAACCAAAAACAAACAACCAACCAAAAAAAAAATCAAAAAATCACAGACAACACATTGTACAGTTTGTTCAGATGAGGGCCTGGGGCCCAAACACAGCAAGACCCTTAGAAACAGAACTTTCATCGAAGACCTCAACTGAATACAAACCTCTTTAGGACATTAACCATATTGCCACTGCTCAGTCTCACTTTTAACGCCAGCTGTGGGGGGTTTATTTGTTTATTTACTTTAAAACAAAACAAACAAACAAGGCTATAAAACTCATTGCTACTCTATAAATAAAAAAAATCAAACTCATCTTCGTTAATAATGTTGACTTAGGAAGAAACTGTTCAGTACACAATACCTTGCTGCAATTCACAATTGCCAGTACACACCTGGTTTCTACATCTTCACTGCAATAATACATTCACTGCCATTAAGAACATAATTTCCATATTACATACAAAATCATCAGTTCTAATAATTTTCTAGCTGCCTGGGAAATAGAGGCTGTTAATATTCATATTGAATTATAAGCTTTTCGTATAGCCTAAACAATTATTGTAATGAATGTTTCAATAGGTGTGTGATATTGGTTTTCAGTGGTATTAAATTATTCAAATTGATTGCAGCCAATATGACCTTAATTTATTATACTGCATTATTACAGTATAATTGCTTGCCCCATATTTGGATACACCTTGATTGCTGATTAAGTCCTGTGAGTTCCCCACAGCCAGTGCAGGTGTTAGTGCAGTGTTGCAGAAGGGCAGGTGCCTGGGGGTGGGGGATGAAGGGTAAAGACCAAATAACATCTCATTTCTAGGGCTTAGGACAGCATCGAGGTGTTTGTCTCCCACCCACCTTGTCCCTTGTCCCCTGTAGGACCTGAGCTTAGACCCAGGTACAACATTCCTTCACTAGGGATTACGGCAACCTCCTGGGCAATATTTCCCAGTTCTGTAAACCAGAAGGACCACAGCTGACCTCCAGGTGTCAGGGACTTGATAAAAACCTCCCATCCTGTCGTTTGTTAGAAGCCTGCTAACACGCCTTCCTCTGAGCTGAATCTAAATGAAATTATTTAGGGCTTGGATAATCGGACTCATCCCCCGTGGTGTGTTTGAACTTTATCTCATAGCAGTGTCGTGTCACATAATTGTGACAAAATCTCCTCTTTCCAGGGCTATCTCCTCTGCTGGTGGAAAAGCAGAATTGTATAGACTTACAGACTTATAATTGTATAGACCAGCTTGCATCAGGTCATTTATTAGAGCAGATATCGTCTTTTTCTGCAAACAAATGCTATTCTGATCCTCCTAAGTTGGCTTTAATAAATAGAATCATTCATAGTTACGTAAAGAAAACATTAGCCTTTTGCTACTCTACACATTTTCTGAAACATCCCTAAAAATCAAACTTAGATCTTGTGGCCATATTTTGGAGCTACAAAAACCAAGTCAGAGAGTAAACTCTCATTTTTCATTGAAGCAACAGAGCTGTTCTGTTTCATTTTTCTCAAGAACTTGACCATTATCTTGTCACGATCATTATCATGTCATAAATGCCTTTTCCTACATCCCTTGTCTTCTGTCAGTTTACTTTTATTTAACAAGTTTTCTACAAGCTAATGTTTGCAGTGTAAACCCTGGTAATAATAAAACCAGGGAATCTATTCTGAAAAATAAACAAATGAACCTCACCACTCTCCCTCCAAAAAACCCCAAACAAACAAAAACCCAAAAAACCAAACCACCACCTACCCAAAAACCACCCAGGACGTAAATATATTGGTATTTTATCATCATTTATCCCTTGCCACATTGTATAACCTAAAGCTGAGGCCATTCTTTCCTAGGAGTCCACAATGTGTTTATCTCTGCTTACCCTACATAAGGATATATCCCTTGCGTACAGCCTGTAGCTGCAAGTCACACACCTCAACTACATCCACCTTGATTCTATGGAGGATAACATTAGCTGTTATTTCTTACAAAAATACTTCTTTCTTCATCTTTAATTGTGATTTTACTATCTAAAGTTTAAAACCACGTGTGGAAATCAGAAGTTGGAAGAAATGGGGCTGTTTCAGACTTTGTTTCCCTGCAGATAGGCTCTCTTTGTCATTTATGAGTTCTAATAGTGTCAGTCCCTTTAATGGAAAGGCTGCTGGGTTTTCCAAAGCACCGCCAGTTCCTGTGCATAATTTTATAAATGTCTTGTCTCAGTTCCTAAATTCCCTTTCCACTGTGGGTCTGCTTTAGGGACTTTGTTAATTATCTAATTTACCTCAAATTCTGACTCTTGGGTTACTGCAGGAAACCGATTGCCCTTTACCTCTTTTTCTGCTCACTGCATACTTAGAACTGAAAGAACAAAAAGTCATTGTGAATGGAATTACACAAAGGTCAGCTGTGGGGATGGCTTTTTTCTTCCCATGCTGTTTGTTCCATGTTAACTTTGACTGACCCAGAAGGTGGATCTGAAGGCACTGGTGGTCTCTGCCAGTGTTTACAGGCACAGAGGATTCCAGATTGTCCACATTCTTGATCCCATGGGCTTCAACAGTGTTGAAAGCAACAATGGCTATCCAAAAGACTCTGGGGTTTTTTGGTGTTGTTTTTAATTATTCATTTAAGGAAATAATTTTATGATAATTTATCAGAGATTAACCATTTTTCTAGTATTGGAAAAAAACCTAAACCAGCCACTCCTAAATCAAAATCAATATCCCGTGATCCCAGCTATGAACATGACTAGTTATTTGCTAAAGCAAAGAGTTCACAAATAAGGAAGAAAATATCTTTGTAAAAATCAATCTTCAGAGGAAGGTGAGTACTTCTGAGCAAACTGAGGAGGCTCCCATTCAAGATTTGCAAATAGAAAATGCTACAAAGAATCTGACAAGTTCTAAATTAACAGCATTTACAGTCTCAGCGAATGCAGATGATTTAAAGTTAGTATTAACCTATTAAAAAAATAGAAAAAATTAAAAGATCCTGATGTTTACTTGTTTTTCACATGGAAGGCAGAGTTTGAAAGCTCACTGAAAGCCTTTGGAATACACTGAAACAGTTCCCTCTGAGTTCAGTGGACCTCAGATGAGCCCTCTGGGGAAGAAATGGAGGGTAGATAAGGTTTGAGAAGGATAGTTTTGATTAAAAATGAATCTTCAAGAGGAAATTAAACAAAAAGAATTGAGTGCATTTATATCTATTTTGGCTCAGGTTCATATGAAATGCTGTAAGCTGCACTGCCAGAAATTAAAGGAATAATGGTAAGATATTTCAAAATAGAATAGTTTAAAGAACCCGTTAAGAAATATCATTGAGGCACCTCCTGTGATGAACACCTGCCAGAGCCTCTGACAGGGCACTTCTGAACACTTGAGTTTGGAAACATTGCCTTTGTGCTGATTAACAAACTTTGGCCTGGGGGAGCAGGTGTGAAATTGTTACCATTTGAGATTTCCGGCTGGGTTTTGTTGAACAAATAACAAAAACTTTCAGAGAATTTGAGTGAATTCAGTTTACAAAGCTCCAATCTCACCAGTGATGCTGTAAGAAGGGACAGAAGATGCCCACATAAACACGGAGCAGAGTTTTATTTTGCCATTTTCTTTCTGTTTCATACCAAAAGGTGAGGCTCACAGGACACAGGTAGCTGTGCCCAAACTATTGCCTGGGAGTATTGCCCTGGGATTCCTCTCTTGAGCTCACAGACCTCTTGAGGACTGAGCACGGTGTATTTGCATTCCAAGGCTTCTAATATCTTGAGGGTGTAATTAATGGCCAGGCACAAGACACACCAAGTTCAAAGGAAGCACGCTGCAGGAAGGCAGGATTTTTGGGAAAAGAGGAGACAGAGTACAAATGTGTACCAGCAGAAGCCTGTGTCCTTTTGCAGCCAGGACACAAATGCAAGCTTACCTCAATGGCAGGTACTCAGGACAGCTCTCTTGTAACAGTGGCTTTTCTCTTTTGAGATTTCCTCCAAGGGCTTGAGGAGAAAAGATGGGGTGCATTTATTTTATAGGGAAGGCACTAAAACACATGACCCAGTAGGATATAAATGCTTTCCCTTCCTACATTACAATGCCTGTTTTCTGAGTAGTGAATACAGAAAACTTGAGCTAGGCAGATATTGCTTGAGTTCTCAGTACCATCTATCAAATCAACACTAACGGCTTTTAATTGCCTCTTTTCTCATATCAAGCCACTTCACAAATTGAGCAGATGTGGAACAAGGGGATTAAGGTTTGAATTTCGGCCTTTCATGATCCTGAGTTGGCCACTTAAACTTATGTATTCAAACCTACCCAGGGGATTGCAAAGGAAATAAACTGCTGCAGTTTCCTAGCTGTAGAAAGTTTCTTCCACTTCTCTGGATCAAAATGGTGACTGTGCAAGTTCTCCAGCATTCCTGAGCTTTCTGTAAAGAACTGCAAAACGTGGGATTCCCTGTGAAGACGGCTCTCAAGGAACATCAGAAGCAGCTCCAGGCCAGGAGGACGAGCAGGAGCCAAAGGTGAGCGCACCACAGGCTGTGGCCTCGCCAGCAGGCACCACCCTGTGGGTCTCAGCTTTAGCCTGCGAGCCTGGGAATGGCTGAGAGCAGCAGTGAGCCCTGTGAGAACAGACAAGACCTTCCCACAACATTGTTGTAAGGAATGTAAATATCTAGATGCACCTAGAAATAGTTTACATGGAAGTGTTGATTCTCATTAGCCAATCATAGTGATAAAGTAGTAACCAATTACCAATCGTGTCCAACTGTGCGAAAACCTATAAACAGGGTTTCGTTTGTTTTAAAAAATTAGACCTGTTCAGTCTAAAAAGAGAGCAGAGTTCTTGTGATTTGCTATCGTGGCAACAATGGCACCACCCCAGAGAGCCTGAGCAGGGAGAACAGCCGTGTGATGGGTACAAGAGACAGCCTGGCACACCTTTGGCACACACCAGGGGCAGGGCACGCTGCTCGGGGCATTCATGGCCCACAGCTGCCCTTGGGGCCATGACAATACCCAGGCCCAAGAGTTTCAGAAGTGAGATGAATTAAATAGCTGCAATCTAGCCCAATTTGCTCTTTATCAACACAACAGAAGGCTGGCCCAATTGCAGGGCTGTCCAGGAGACAGTAATGAGCTGACAAGAGCTTGGCTGGAGTGGAGAGAGCTCTGTTGGCAGCGCTGTGGGGAAAAGCTTGTGGAGCACCTGCTCCCAGCATGGCTGGCTCCAGCTGCCACGGCCACATCCACAACATTTTTATATGCAGCATTTTTGCTCCTGAAAGGAATGAAACAATCACATACAATATTTCCAAGGCATGATGTTTCTCTCAAATATTTAAAAGCAGCAGAAAGAACCCATCAGAAAATCAAGAAAATTAAAGAAAATCAAGAAATTAATCTTAGCTACCAAGATACAACTATGACTTCATACACCGAGGATGCAAATTTGCCGTGTGGATATGATCAAACATGTGCTGGGTTTTAAGAAATAACTTCCTTCTGACTGCATACAAGAGCATTTTGATAAGACTGTGCTGTCAGGGAATTCATTACTTCAAAAATATTCAGGTATGGGAGGATTGGTGCATGTAAATAAGGATAAAAACATGTCAGGGCATCCATGTAACCTTTATTGCTACATGCTAACCCAACAAGATGTTGGGTAAATCATGCTTTTACCTGTGTTACCAATTACTTTCTGTGAACACACCACTGAGAAAAAAAATATATAGAAAAACACTTCATGTCTCTCCAACTCTATCTCTGTCTACTGGTATCTACTACAGACCTTGTGCGAAGTATTATGTTTGATGGAAAAACTTAATTATTTTTCAGTGTGAAAGGCAGAAGCAAATGGAATTTTAAAGCCCTTTTTGCTGCAACAATAGCTCTAATTATTTGTCCCCATTAAAATTCATCACTGACAAACTTAAGACCAGTTTTTATAAGCTATTCATATTATATTATCTGTCCTTTCCAATACTCACAAAGAATTGTTACAAACTCAACTTTTGGGTACATGACAGAGGCAGAGTAATATTATCATTAATTGCTGCAATTAATGCAAATTATGCAAAACCAGTAAAACTCAATTACCAAAGAAATAATAACCTTTAAACTGAAAATACAACAGCAAATGCATAAGTTCATCTCCTGAAGGCTTGCTTGTGACAGAAAGAATGCTGAGCAATGTTTAGATTTTGGTTGTACATGCTAAAGCAGCCAATAATAAGTGGCACAGATTTATAGATTGCTAATATCTGAACATAATACAGCAAGTGGTATTTGATGAAGCTGCTCACAGACCATTTGTTTGATAGGATTTGATATTATAATTTAAACCAGCTGTTCTAAAAAGCAGTGCACAGTGTATTTCTCACAGAGGAAAACAAGCTGGCTTAATCCCTGTTTGGATGGAAAATCTCCATTCTCCTGCTTTAAATCAATAGAGTAGGCAATTCTTACAAAATTACTAGAGTTTCATAAAGCCTTAACTTCCCACACAACATGCCCAACATGCCAGTCATGTTTAGGGGTTTTGGTGGGGAAACTTGCTCACAGTTCTAATCTAGAGTCATTACAACCTCTAGTCTCAGTTAAAGGGTCAGTAGTTTGGGGTTTTTTAGGACTTGTACTATTTGTTATACAAACACTATGATAAAGATAGAAGAACTGAAGTGGCCTGCAAAATTATGAACCAAATCACAGAGTTCATGGAAATCACCTGCTCCTAGTGAAGTAGAAGAATTCAGGACTTTGTGCCAAAGAATCAGACTTTCAGAAGCTGTTGTATTCAGATCCAAGATAAGAATTTTTAGCTTCACAGCTTTTGGTTTCAAGGCCACCCCTCCATCTTAGTCTGTATTCATCTGAACTTATTATTTGGGTGAATAATAGGGAATATTGTAGTAGGTTATATCATTTAACCAAGTACTTTAGGACATTTGAAAAGTCAGCTCTTGAAGACAAACCACATTTTACTTCTGAAGTATCAGTAGTGAAATAAAAGCTTAGCAGAAAGATATTCTGAATTTCAAGCAGTTCATGGTCTTGAGTGTGCAGGTTTATGCAAATGTTAGATATCTAATGGAATTGTGGAAGTTCTCATGCATTGCTTTTATAAATCCTCCAGAACTCTTCAACTCAATTCTTGTTCAGCAATCTACCTCAAATATGAATTATGTGTGGTATTAAAAAAATAAGCAATTCATATGTTTTGCTTTACTTTGCTAAGACAGCTTTCTCTGGAATAAACAGCAGGAATGCTTCACACTGAACTTTGTACATTTACATTTTGAAATTAAGACTTGCCCTGGTGTCAGAAATCTTACATGATTATATTGTGTCAAATGTGCGAGGTAAAAGGCATTTCTTTGCAGAGGGCACCATTTAAATTCCCTTTGCAATCTATTGTCCCGTGTAATGTGCCATGAGCACCCTGGTCAGTGGCAGGTGTCCCTGTCCATGGCAGTGGGGTTGGTTTCAGAAGAGATTTGAGGTTCCTTCCAAACCAAACCGGTCCATGATCCTTTAACAACACAGGTGCTTTTCCCTACAATTCAGATAATGGCTTATATCAGTTGGAAATACCATTTTCTGTTTAACTGAGAGCAAACGCTGTTGTCTTCAAGGATGTGTTCAATGGTGATCACAGACTGTAAAACAGCAGATAGCCCGAAAAACCTGACAGCTGTGAATATTACACAATTCTGCAGAGAGTCAGCAGAGGCCAGGTAGGAGAATGCTGCTGGTAAAATGCAGCTACTCCCTCGTGAGTATAAATATTTAGGTAATGCATGTTTTAAAGTAAAATATGGTACATGTAGTTATATGCATAAATAGGAATTACAGGGGAAAAAATGTTCCCTATTAGATATGTGCCCACTGAGGATGGCGTTCCCTAGCAGATCCAGGTAATATAGGGATAATATTGACTGTAGACCTAACTTGGAGGTATGGTTTGTCAGTTGCTGCCTGGAATAAAAATCCATCAACTTTACAATTTATTTTTATATCTTAACAAAAAACATGGGGAAAATTAAAGGCTTGATTCTGTGCCTTCTCTGAAGCTTGGATTCCTCCTTCTTGGCCATTTTTCCCTTATATTGCATTCAAAACACCTTATATCAAGCTCTGTAGGTACAGTTTCATGGCACTTAGAAATCAGTTGGATCATTCATTTTCCTAAATCCAAGAATGCCTTTGAAGTGTTCACAAGATCATTGCCCAAGCCTTCTATTAAATATTTAGTGTCACATAATTTTATTCTAGCTGACTCCAAGTGTGATCACAATGCTGAATTTCTTTGTTGAACAGGAACTCAAGAATGTTCACTTTATAATATGAACATTTTTTCTAAGCAGCCTGTTCAAAAGATTTTTTAAGACTATTTCTTGCTTATTTTATTTGGTTGGCTGGGATTTTTTTTTTCCCCTTGATAAGAGAAGTTTAAAGGCATGAGAAGAAAACTTATAATTGGTTCATTTGAGAAAATGAAGCAAAAAGGCAGCCTTGGCACACTGGGCCCAGACATTGCCAGGGTAGTAAGCAAAAGTGAAACCAGAGTAAATGCCAAAGGAACAGGTGGAATAAAGCTAAAATAAAATGTTGGTTGGTCTGTAATGACAGGTATCACTCCTTGCATTTAACCTGCAAAATTGCTTCCATTTATCCTTACTCTTTGCAGGCTTCAATTTCCTTTTTTATGTTATTGCATGTTAGAGTTTTGCCTTCCTAGAAAAGTAAACAAGTTTCTGTAACTTGAGCTGTAATCTCAGAAGAAAAATGGGGCGAGCAGTCACACTCCCGCCAAGATTCCTTCAGCCAGCAGGACAGGCAACTTCCTACACCCTGTACAACCTGTCAGCAAAACCCAGCGCCCTCAGCCACCAGCCTGCAGCTCAAACACCTTTTCTACTGCTTTTCACCAAGCTGCCTTCCTGCCCTTTAATATACTCATGCCACTGACACTGCACCCCGGTTCCTCAGCTGAGCTACCAGGCCAGTGGCACCACCCGTAACTCGGCTCACGCACCCGTGTGTGCTCCCATGTGACAATAGTAATGGTTTCAACTCCCAAAATCAGGAGGTTGTCTCAGAAATCACTAACACGTGCATACTATGTGAAATAATGTGATGTGCAGAATATAGAATGTTATAGGATGGCTTTAAAGAGCACTGTTAAGAGTATTTGTACACGAATATTACTGCTCTGTTGTTCCCTTTGTGCCAACACACAGTGTTACTTGGACACTGAGTGACTGCTATGGCAGCAATGTGCCCTTGGAGCAGAGGAGTCAGGCAGGAAAACTCTCTCAATAAAGAGAGCTCTGGCCCTGTGCCACCGTGGTTCTGTCCCCTGGCAGGGGCAGTGTCCCCTGCAGCTGCTCTGCTTTGCACAGCCAGACACACACAGCTGGCCCTGGAGCTGCCACCCCGGCGTGCGGGGCCGTGACAGCCAGCGCTGCACCTACAGCTCCTACAGCACAACCCTCCTGCAATCTCTCTTGGTACAATTCTTATTACAGCTTTCCTCACCCTGCTGGGAGCTCTAAAACTCCACCTGAGAATATTTTTAGGGCCCTGTTACAAATCCAGATGGAGTAAATAACAAATAAATAACTGAAAGTGAAGGCCACCCAACAGCAGTTTGCTCCTGATGCAGAGCTCCGCGCCTGAGATAATGTTCACACCACACAAAAACATGCCTTTTCCTGAAAAAATGGGAATTTTAGCAGCAGTAATGTGACTGCATAAGCTCGAAGGCTGCACTGCCCCCCACTCAACAATGGTACCTGCATGCTCAGAACCCCCACCCAGCACAACATTCACATGGTTTAGATGAACAAGCGCTTCAGTGTTTTCACCATGACTGAGATGCCCTGCAACTAAGATAGATCCTAAAACAAGTGGTTCATATCTGCAGGAAAATATGTATTTTGTTTTCAGTTTCAGCAATCCCTATTTGATCATTTTAGACAGTTAAATAAAGTCATTTTCATTATAACCAGAGAATTTCAGTCTCATCTGTCCTATGCTTTAAATGACAATATAAAACTCAATTTTTGCACCTGTTTTTTATCTGTTAATAAAGTTCTATCTTGTTTTTCTTCTCTGATTGTGATGAAAATATGATCTTAACAAAACTCCAAATTTAAGAAAAAACAAACAAACAAAGAAAACACAACACACCCCCCCCAACAGTCAAATCCACAAACAAAACAAAATTTTCCCCCAATTTTATTCAGCATTTTGAGGTTTGATCATTCATCACTCCTCACTGATTTTGGAAAAATTTTATCCCTTCTTTCTCCTTCCCTGGGAAAAAAAAAAAGCTTTTCAAGTATAACTAAATTTTCCATTCTGCCTCTAGAAAAAACACAGGAAGGAAACTAATATTTCTGCTGGCTCTTTTAGGAGACAAAAAATGATAATGGACTTTTTTTTTTTTTTTGGAAGACTGCAGAAAAGTCAAAGATGAAATTGTACTTTAGCTAAAAGCACTGGAAACTCTGCTATTCACTTCAGAAGCCAAGACTCACCTAAAATGTTTCCAAAACTCACTTTTCCCTGCCATGATAGATAGTTTACAAACTGCTTTCCCCGTGCACTGTTCATTAAATTTAAACATTTGGCATTATTTTTGATGCCAGGAGAGGCAGACAACAAAGTCTTCAGAGACCTTATTGCAGAGTGACCTGGTTGGTGAGTCATATTCAAAATCGTTACTCTCCAGAAGAGTTACAATCTCCAGAAGATGAATTCCCAGTTCTGCAAATCCAGGTTGATCCCTGAACAATTTTACGCACTCCCATTTTTGTTACTAGTTCCTACACTATTCCTTGTATTTCTTCTTTCCTTATCTACTCTCTTCCCCAGTTGCATCATCATCGCTTTAGGCTGTGGTAAACTTTACTGCACTAGTTCCTTAGAATGTCACAAGTCACAGGAAAATGGCTTTTTTATATGTCTAAGCTTGTTTAGAAGATTCAGTTTGGCAAAAGTTGTTTGCCTTGTTCATGATAAGAGTACCTGAATTGATCTGAACTCTTTGGACCATTGAGAAAAATCAGAAGAATGGTAGACTTTGGGATGTTTTTTCCCCCGTTCCAACTTTGACTTCATCCAACTGTGTAAGAAAATATACAAATGCTGGTTATATTTTGGAAGTCCTATGGAAAGTACTGTATTGATATTATTTTTGCCGACTGAATTTGTTTCCCAAGTAATAAAGGTGTTGTTTATCCTGTCATCTCTGTGGTTCACCATGTGGTGAATTACACCTCTAACCTGAAAATACCCAGCTGCTTTGATTCACCCTGGGCAGGTCCCAAGACTGAAGATGTCTACAGAGCTCCATGTACAGATTTTGCAGAACAGACAACTGAGTAACCTTGCTTCCATCATTTAATAGTAACATTTTCAGTAAGATTTTTACTGTGGCCTTCCATATTTTTTCCCTGAAGCTGCTCTGATTTATCAGCAATCACAACAGTTTATTTTGCTGTGGTGTGTTTCCAAAGACAGCAGTATTTAACACAAATCAAGCTATTTCCCTTAACACCTGAGTTTCTGTTTCTAGAAGAGATCACTGCCAGCCTTTCTTTAATAAAAGATTAACAATTTGGGAAGGAAGAAATTTCCCTCCTTAGGCAATATCTGATTAATTCCTTCCAATCTCTCCCCTTGAAACCAGGGAATTTTGTACTGGCCTGCACCCTGCTCTGAGACCTTTGGTTTACTGACAATGAGTGCAGCCAGTGCCCAAATGTGCTGAGGCTGTAAGCCAGAGGGGGAAAGCTGCTCTACCCCTCTTTGGGAAGAGCATCTTCCCAGCCCTGGACACTGCTCCCAGTCAGCAAGGAAGCCTCTGCCTGGAGCAATGTTACTGCTCTGGTTTCCTTCAGCCCTTGAGAGCTCCTTGAGGTGTCTGTGAAGTCAGAGACGGTAGGACTGGGCTAGAGAGTGAAATGAAGCTTTGTGTAGGAATTTGGGTCTCTGATTCTATAAATTTCTGGTTAATCTGAAGTATTGTTAGGTTTTAGAGCTCCACAGTCTGAATGATTGAAATCCAGGTTCTTGACATTACACAGATTTTAGGAGGATTCTTGGTTAGACACATTTGTTCATATTTCCAGAAGGAAAACGCACCTATTTGGCCATTCTTTGCCAAGTCATCTTTACCTAAGTCGATGAGCTTGCTTCTATTTTTATTTTCTCTTCAATTGTCATTCTTTGGCAGTGCAGACAGGGCCCTGAATGAGCTAGCCATTAAAAACACGGATATGCTGTTTGATACTAGGCCAGAGATTTAACGTTTAATTTCTGCCACTGTCCATATTTATTGTCTTAACAAAATGTTATTTCCTTGTCTCTGAATCTATAAATCAGGAGGAGTTATAGACTGAATTTGGTGCACTCCAGATTTGCCGCTGTTAAAACTAGCTTTTTTCAGTTTCTCAGTGGACTGGGAGCCTGAAAATGGAGACCCACATCCTTACTAACAAAACGTTTATTTGCACACTTCGCCCACCAATGCAGGACAACAAAAACATTGTTGAGCAGCTGCATTCAAGGAAATGAACATACACAACAACACCAATGCAACCCTTGATGATTGGAGTAGACTCCATACCAGATCACAACCCCACAGCCTTCCTGGGATATTCCCAACAGCAAACTTTGGCACCTTTTAATTACCCAGGATATACCCAAGTGTCATGATTACCTGTTTAGAGACAGGCCTTTCATCTACCTTCTAAAATAAAATGCTCCTCATCAGAACCAGATCTGCTGAAATGGTGGCAGAAATTGCCAGTATTTTCCAATTATTGCATTTTCATTTTACCAAAATGAGGTGCAGTTTGTAATGATTTGGTGTGGGTACAGACTGAGCAAGTTAATCCAGCAAAAACTTAGCCCAGTTTGGAGAGGCAAGCAAAACAGAAAGCTAAATATCAATACTCTTCTGTTCCTGGGAAAGGAGCTTGGCTTTAGGGTTAGTACAATTAGGACAAATCTGCTGCTTTGCAGGTTTTATATCCTGGGAACACTCAGCTGTAAACGCAATACAGTTTTCTCATTTTTCACCCACTGTGGATCCCATCCTCTCTCTGCATGTGCCATGTAAGAATACATCATTAGTAGCACTGCTAGGCCCCAAAAACGCACCAAGAAATGGAGATGTACCTTTTAGACAAACGTGGCGGTGGGAAGAAGTGCATAACGATTAATATATGGGATATTGATTTTCTGTTCATTAAAACCAGCTGCAGTTTTCCTATGCTTAAAGTATCTGAGCTGAGCCTCATCAATTTTGTATCTTCCTTGCTGTTGATACAGAAAGAGGTAAGAAGCTACAAAGCAGCATATTTAAAACCAAAGACTAAAACAACGGTCTGAGAGCTCACCTGGCAGAAATTGCTGACATCCTCCCATCTTAAAACAAAAATATTTAATAAAGCCACTATCGGCTTCAGGGAATCTCCAGCCTATGACTACACCACACTCAGGTTGTCATAGAAACCAGAAGAGGTTCAGGATCATTTGACATTTTATGAAGACAATTTACAGCTATTTTATTCAGAGAAAAAATGCAAACTCTAAGCTACTTTTCCAATTTTCCAATTAAAGGAGTCAATGCCAGAAACCCAAGCAGCTCTTGCTCCTCTGTGTCTGAGAGCACAGTGATAACCAAAGGATGAGCAGCATCATTAGCACAGGATGCTGTTCTTGACTCTGATTTAAATTCACCTGTATAATATACATAATACAATAAAAAGAATGCCTGGTTATATACAAAATTGATTAGAGATGTTCTCTTGATCTGCAATAAAATTCAGCATTAAGAAACATGAAAAGAACCAAAATTGCTGGTAGAGGGCACATAAAATATTTTTAGGTAGAAGAATAAAGTGCTGTGCACACATTTCTGTGTGAGAGATTTACACATGACCTTGATTTTAATATGAAAGACTTGGTAAACTGCAAAAATATGTATCTATTAAATTATTCTGTAAGTAGATGACTGTTAAATTGGAAGACTGCATGCAAATTATTTCATTAATTCCAGAAAAATCAGACATTAAACTGAAAAAATATTCAAGTGTACTGAAGTATGTGCTGTTAAGAATAGAAGAGTTGTTGATGTAATGATATAGCACCAATGACTTAACACAGAGTAGGAGACCACTATTTCATGGATGATTCCAAATCACAAGCACAACTTCAAAACAAGGAAATTTGATCTAATTGCTTGAGAGAAAATAAAAGGTGCACACAACATTCAGGTACTGTGTGGTTACTGTGAAGAGCAGAAACAACATGGAATAAGAAACATTTACATCACCTCGTATTTCTAAGTGCACCTCAGTAAAGAATTAAAAAAGACACTTCATTGTGAAGGAGCCCATAAATGTAAGGGTCTGCAGAAATGTGAGACACAAAAGGGAGCAGGAGCCACTCCCTCAGCACTTCATTCTTAATAGGAAAGCAACATTTTTATTTATATAAATATTTATAAACTGACATTGGAATAACACTGTTGAATTTTTTTGGCAGAAATAAATAGAAAAATTATTCATGAAGATAAAAAGACTGATATAGATTTCTAATCTCAGAGAGAGGGTAAATCCTATGGATATTTTAAATCTGATCTTTGAACAAAAAAGTTTAGTCATATTAAAGAGAATCTGTCTCATCTAGTTATGAATAAAATTACCTACATTATAAAAAGTCTTAATACCGTAACAAGGCTTTTTTCATAATCCATCTGAATGGATGCTCATGAGAGCAAAAGAAATGAAATACCACAGAAAGAGGCAATCTCAGACCCAAATGAAGGATTTTTTTTTTCTAGTAAGAAGAAGAGCTCTTTTCTATTACTGCATAAGTAGCTGCAGCATCAGTGACAACCTAAAATAATAGTAAATAAATAGCAGAAGTGTAAACCTGGAAGAAACCCAAGAGATGTTCAAGCTAGAAAGTTGATTAAAGGATGAAAAAATGGCTTTATGTTGCTTTAAATATTAAAAATTTCAAAAGCAGGCAGATTAATAGTGCTTAAAAAGGCATTCTTTCTTGTTCCTTTTCAGAGCATCTACACAGTCATAGTGGCTCAGAATAATGCCATGCAATATTTACAGCATTACTTTACAGTGTGCTTTTTCTTAAATGGCACACTAGCTACCCTGTTGTTTACAAGATGAAAAATGCCTCTATTACACTCTGCCAACTCTTCTTTGTGTGTGCAGTATAAAGGACAGAAATTGTCCCCAGAGCAGTTTTAGATTCTCAGCAAATCATTTAAACTCTTTATATTGTATTAAGGGCTATATCTGCAACATCATCTCTTATTAATTTTAAAATTAACTTGTTTGGTAAATTCTTATTTACTGCAGGAAAATCATGTCATCTGTGTGGAAGAATGAGCTTATTCTCAAATCTTCTTACAGTTGCTATCTCTGCTGGAATTTGAAAAGGCAAGATAATTTCAGGACCGCGACTAGAATGTATCAATTTTTCTACTGCTTTGTCCTGTGATAGCTCTCTCTTCCCTGCTGTAAATACAGTGTTACATCCTGGTAATTTTCGAGGTAGAATTGCACCATGTGATTTATTTTATTGAATAAACCAAATCTCTGAAAGCCCAGGGACAGGCAGGAGCTCACACAGGAGCTATAGCGGTGGAGGGATTCAACCCGAGGAGCTCTGTCAGCTCTGCACATTTGGGTATCCAAACCAGGCTTTTCTATCAACCTTTTCTGCAGCTTTTCATTCATCTGACTACAATTCCCTCGAGTTTTCTCCTTTTCCTCATTTTGTTACATTCACATTTGTCAGATGCAAACCTTTACTGGAGCTTTCCAATCACTTCTAATTCCGCTGGTCCTACTCCCACTGTTCTGCTCTGGAGGATGGAATCTGCATGGGATCTCTCTTTTTGTCTTTAATGTGGTCTCATCCATTAATGTATTGCAGTGTCATTATAACCCCACTCTGCAGATGAAAATGAAATCCAATGAAATTGAAAGGTTTGATTCCTCCTTGTCTCACATTTCTTAGGTTTCTTTTCTCCTGTAAATTTGCTTCAACATTCCAAGGACTCACTAGGGCACCCTGAATTCCCTGCATGTGTTCTTGACATCAAAACCAGGAGGAATCCTTAAGATTTATGGAATGAGTTTACTGTAGATGTTGAAAATGATAACATTTTGGATCTTCCCTGTAACTCTGTGCTCCGAGAGCTTTGTCGAGCTGAGGTGGAAACTGCTGAGTTTGGTTGTTGGGGGCTGTGCTCTCAAATGATGTGCCCAGGTCAACCTTACCTGGCAATCGCAGGTAAGAAATTTCATGAGATTTTTTTTCTCATTTGCCTTTTTTTTCTTTTCTCACACTTGGCTTTCTGTGGCACTGTCCCCTACAGCTGTGTGCACTGAGGAGTTTTCAGAAGCAAACTGGCTGCCATAAGCAAGACTGGTGTTATCAAGTGAGGCATTCTTTTATACAAACAATAGAAGATTACCCTAAAGATTATACTTGGGAACAAAGCTTGTGATTTTGTTCCAATCTCCTTTCCCAATCTTTATTTCAAAGGTCAGCTCCAAGTAACCTCTTTGTAATGACTCCTTTGTTTCTTAATTTTTCCATTAGACTGATTTTACTTCTTACAGAAATACAAGGCTATGGAATAGTTTCACTATCTTGAGTTCACATGTCAAATGACATCCTTACCACAGTCACAGAGAAATTGTAGATTGCACCCAAGAGCCATTTCTGTTGATACTAATTTGATCACAGATTAAAGGTCTTGAAGAGTATCAAAGGAAGTTTGGCCAATACAATTAAATAAGTCTTTTCTATTACAGTTTTTCTTTCTTGGTTTTGACTGACATGCCTGCAGCAACAGCTTGCCAGGTAGTTTGTGGAGATATTTATTTCACAAGTATGAATGACAATAAATGCTGAGATGGGAGTGGAAAACCCCTGCTTTTGCCTTTAGTATTCAGAATATGTGAAGCATTTCCACATCTAAGAGAACTTCAAAAAGCTACACAAACCTCTGTAGATGACAATTTCAGCAAAGGACAGCATATTATATAATATTCGATTTAAGAGAAGGAGGATCATTTGCAATCTTTCAAGTGCCTGGTAGGAGAGCTATAGCAAATAATATAAGGTGGGGGGGGGAAAACAAAAGAAACAGGAATAAAAGAATAGGGCAGAAAGACCTTCATAAACTTCCCACTTTGCATAACACACAGCCCTAAACCTCTGAAATTCCAGCTGTCCTACAGGACAGGTTATTAAAGTATCAGCAGTTGTTTTCCTTTTTACTGTGCCTCATTATATCTCACCAAAGGGTTATAGCTGCGAACAAGCATTGAGAAAAATCTTTGTACTCCCTGTTACCATATTGCTTGCCAGCTCTTCAAAGCAGCTGAGGAAATCAGGAGTTCCATTTTTACCCTAATAAATATGCTCACCTTCCTCTGGTTTCAAGGTACTCACTGAAATGAATCATGCACCTAGGAGAATACTTTTTCTTTCAAGAACAGTTAAGGAACCTAAGATGTTTTCCCCCTAAATGGCCCTTCTGATACTATTAAAAAAAACTTTAATATCTCAAGGTGCTCAAACAGAAACAAAGCTCTTTTTTAAAATTTTTCTGTGTTTGTCCTCCACACTTCAATTAAATTTTATTTTATCCCTTTTATGCTTTAAGATCTTTTGTTATAAATGGTGTGCAATGAAAACTGGGGGGTGGTATATGAGAGGAATAAAACATCTTCATAGGAGGGCACGGGAGAGTGGAACAGAAATCTTTAGGGTGTCATTCTGATTTCAGCCTTTTACAGAGAGCTGCACTTGGTAAGTGAGAATAGACTCAGTGAAGAACAGAGTGCTGCTTGGTGCTTTTGTCATTGCTGTGTCACAATGACACCACTTATGCAGAGTGTAACTGTGTAAGGTTTAAGGAAAGCCAGTAAAATGCCATTATACTATCCATATTATGGATCACAATTTCATACAGTGTGCATGAGCCAAAAGCTGAAGAACTCAGAAAGAAGTGCTTCTAGATCAGGCCAGAAACTAATTTAAAATCACATCACTCTCAAAGATGCAACCCAGGCAAAACAAAACAAAAATGTGACATCCTGGAAAAAATGAGGAAGCAAATCACAAAGCTCTATGAATACTCAATTCACCCAGGAATAAATTGGAGTACAAGATCAGTACCTGCAGAAACACTTGGCCAGATGTACTAAAGATCTGGCTGGAAAGACTAAGAAATTCCTGCCAACATCAGAAAAACTAAAACCAAACCAAAACACCAGCATACTGCTCTCGGATCAGATTGTGTACGTGGCAGTCATACCTTTCAAAGTGGCTGTTACATCATAGACTGGCACCAAACAACCAAACACTGAAAATTTAATCTAGATTTAACTCGAGGAGGAGTAGAGTGCTCCAGAAAAATCCTACAAGATATTGACAATGAAACATGCTATAATGGAAAGAGACTTTTAAAACCATTGAGAACACCAAAAATTTTAAAAATGTGCTGTAAATGGTTTTCCTTCTCTAAAGAGTGCTTCACTCCTGCTTACGAGATCTGATTACCTTTGGAATGACCCCACGGCCTGCTCCATGTCCCTGATTGCTCACATGGTGCAATCAGGAGCCGTGCTCATCCTAACAATTTGTTGGTGTCTGTTCTCTACAAGGTGGCTCTTAATCTACTTATGCCACTGACGGCTTTTCTCAGCCTTCTCTTTTCCTTTCTTCCCATCTCTGGGCTCTTCTGAAGAGTCTGTGAAGTGATGGAAGTCCTGCAACATCTAAACTGCCTTATTCTTTCTTGTCAACTCCCTCACAGATTTTCTGCCCCCTGAGGAGCTCACGACGTCTCAGTCATTGCTTTTCAAATAAAGCTATTTTTCCTGTGACAGATTTCTCAAGGGACTCAGACTAACTGTTTGCCAAGTGAACAGGATCTGATCTGGATCTCAGCCCTTGAAGTGTTTGATTTCATTCAAATCTATGATGCAAAGCCATTCAGAGAGGAACAGAGAAGGAAAGTATTCCACCTGAGAGTCTGGGAAGGAGAAACGATTGTTAATGCACATACTGACACATAAGTGCAGAACTGGTCCTGTAACATCCAGAAACCCTCAAAACTCAGAACTGGACCTGCTAATTTTCCTGTCAGCCTGGCTGAGGTATTGCTTTCAGCTGCTTTTCCACCTTTACAGTCAGAACTGGATGGATCTTTGCTGCTCTGCTCAGAGTGGCATCAGTGATTAGCTGCTGTATCCTACACGAAGCAGTTTGTAGGAACAAACAGCCCTCGATGAGTTGTCTCTGCACCTACTGCAGATTGAGATGATAAAGGGGTTCTTTGGCTGCAGCAATTTCTAATATGCATGCCAATACCTTAATCCTAATTATTAACTATAATCTTCCATGAGAGAATAGAGACTCTATCTTCCATCAATATGTCTAGACATGAAGATATTTGGGTGTCTAATTCTAACTGTGATGGATAAGAGGGCTAAGTAACTTAATGAGTTTGAAATCTCAGTCCAGGCACATCGAAATCAGTCTGCAGTGAGCTTCAGCTTAGGTTTTGCAACACCTTTTGGAAGAGGAAAGGAAAAACTTGAAATAAGATTTGAAATATGCTTGAAATAAGGTTTGATTTCTTACAGTTCTGAACGGTTTCATTTTCATGGGGTTCAAGAGGAAAACAGCACGGGAGGCAGTGAAGAGTGTTATATGCAACACTGGAATACAGAGGAATTTGGCTTGACAGACTGTTATTAGAACTGGTGTCCGGGCAGCATATTGGGGTTAGTGATCCTATTTACAAAAGGTACCATGGGATCAGAGCTGATGCAGACCTCTGGAACTGATATAGACTACCTGATCCAAAAGGCAGCATAAACAGAGGCTCAGAGCTCCCTGAAGTCATGCTGAGGCAGTAGATGAATACCTCAGGGGACAATCATTTGCAATTCCTACAACGTTTACCATCCAGAGAAGGATGCATCTGAGCATGTTTACCCTGGGCGCATTTCCCGTCCCGATGGAGCGCTGCTCAGCATGCTGTGGGAACCTCAGCACCATCCAAGCTACACCAGGGCAGCTGGATGCATGCAGATGTACACGTCAGAGATGGCAGCTGCAGTAGACACAGGTGTTCTGCTGTGCTAAGGAGCCCTTCTAAAAGTTAAATATCTTTTATTAGCTATGACCTGCTGCCCCATAAGGATAAAGCAAGGGGAACGCAGTCCCTTGATTTTTCTCGATCTGTCTTATGCCTCTAACTTCCAGCAATGATAACATCCTGCTTACACGCACATACAGTGATCAGAACACCATTCTTTGTTTTGCAATGCTGTTCATCATGTAATGAAAAAATCATTATTGGGACAGTAGGCCGACTTTGAAGTCAGCCAGTTTCTGTAGATAATGCTCACCATTGTGCTCAGCCCCTCTTAATTCTCCTGCCTAGATAACCAGGTGCCAACTGTGTTGTCCAGGCTTAAAACACAGCTAAAGCATCTTGAGAAAGTGTCAAACCTAGAACCTGAAGTTCTAGGGAAAAGAGTTTGCCTGATCAGCTGGGGAGAATTATATTATCTTTTGAAAACACTTCATTGTGCCTAATTTGCTTATATGTGCAGGATCAAAACTCAGGCAGGCAAATGCCAAAGGAGAAAAGGGAATGTTTTCCACAAATTAATATATAAACAGTAAGCAAACTTCCCCCTTTCACTTAAATGTTAATTTCATTTTGGTTTTTTTTCTCATATATTTTGCCTTTATGAATTATGCAAGGGGGTTTTCCCCCTTTTACAACTGTTAAAGAGCCTTCCCAATTAATGATGAATAGTTTATTTATTCTTTTGTCATCTTTTCATTAAAAAACCCCTGTCTGCTAAATTCTAAGTGATAAGAAAAATGTTTCCAGCTCTGCATCTTTTGTGGTTTGCAGAAAAAATGGCAAACTCCTCTTTTCCCAGAGAGCTTAGATGGCCTTTTGAAATATTGATCCTGTATACAATAATATATGACTACATTGCACATTTTGCCATTCTTAGCCCTAGGTGTTTGATAGCTGCTTTAAGGAGAGTAAAAGCTGTTTCAAATTCCCAAGCCACAGAGCAGCTGTTAGAAAATTATTTTTTCCCAGCTAAACCTACACTGAAGTAGAAAGAATTCCATCCAAATTCTGTGCACTACATAACACATTTGCACATTTAATTTATAAGGAAGGTTAATTACATTGCTCTGCTGGCACCACCCGTTTCCACGCTGCAGCCAGAAAGCATTAATGATTTTAAAGAATTCATCAAGGGAGTGGATTTTTTCCTCTAGGGTGGCTTCTGAGTCTTCTGTGCTCAGCCAAGCAATAAGAGACGCACATGTATCTGCTGTGATTATATTCAGAATCCCAAGAAGTTTGAACCTCAAGGAATGTCAGACAAAGCTCAACAAAAAATGAATTTTTGACTCCAGAATCAAAACAACACAGGCAACATCATTTCTTTTCAAGCCTTAAGTTACACGTATTTCAGGAAAACGTAACTATGAATGCTGTATCTTTGACCACTTACAGGTAATAAGTTCATGCATTATCCAGGTAAATGATTTCCTAACGATTAGAGTTTCAGAGGGTAGGGTAGATAATGTTTAACACATCATGTTGGTGGAGAAAAAGTGCTACAAGGAGATTCACTGTTTGTAAAACGCAGCACGTTCATAAAGCATGGCTTAACTGGATTGTTACTGCCTGCACATTATGATCATTGCTGTGTTCTGTAATCCTGGTATTTATGAGACACAGAATTATAATTCCAGCGGAGTTAGTGGCACTGCTGAGTCATCAGGGAATGACCGGCTCAGACCTCTTAAACAGGGAGCAACCAGTAGGTTTTGTCCTTCCTTGCAGATGAAGACAGCATTGTCCCCAGCATCCATATCAGCTTCCTGCCTGGATTCCAGAAGTGACACGGACCTGTCACACACAGCACGTTGGCACAGCCGTGGGGTGAGCAGTGACACTGCTGTCACCTGCTCAGCACACCTACATCACACCTCTGAGACAGCCTCGTGGTCAAGAGACTTCTCCAGAATTGGATGATTGACTACAAAAGAGCAATTTTAATACATAAGACCTTCAACAGTGATTTTCTACTAAATTACTGTGAGAAGGAAAAGATTCACTCTGTTCCAAAGCATTTTGTCTTGTCTGCAGTTACACAGAAAGTGGATCCAAACCCCCTGATTTCTCTCATGCCCTGTGCATGTGAGCAGTGAGCATAAGGAGGAGTTCAGTTTCAACAAAGGCCTCAAATCTGCCAAAGAACCCTCATTTCATGGGAAAACCTGTTAAATATCTTGCTCAGATTTGAGAGACACAAGCAGCCTGTCTGACTGGGGTCTTTTCAAGACCCAGACTTTAATGAGATTCCAGAATTATGAGGACTAACTCCAAATACTATGGATAATGCACCTGACATTTCCAGTGTTTTTGATATAGCCACCTACCTAGTGCAATTAAGCAAGCTTGCTCAAGCAAGTTTCCAGTTATGAAACACTCAATAAGCTGGGTTTTTAAAATAAGTGCATGAAAAAACCTTCATTGATTCAGCTCTTTCCAACTGAAGCCATTATTTACTGAGATGGAGCTATTTATTAATGAATAATCAACTGTATGGCTGATTAATGCCACACCGTGCTTTAGATATGGGGCAGCAGAGGAGAGGAGAGAACTCCAGTGCCTGATCAAATTGGATGAGCTTTACACTGCATTCTGTCATGCAATTATTTATTTGAAATTGAAAAATGGTGTCTGATACAGAAAAAAATAAACAGTTCAAGTAAATGTTCGAAACAGCCTCCAACAAGCGTAAGTCCACACAAACCAAACCAGAAAGGCTCTGTTGTTACCATGCTTTGCATCCATGCATATGAATAAATTTATTCCAAGTCATGGTAAATGAACCCATAGAAATAGATGAGCTGATCTTTTAAAAAGCTGCTGGCCAAAAAAAAACCAACATTTTTTTTATCTATACAATGCGTCGATTGGTTGAGTGATTTTTCTTTTAATGCTTTTTTTCCCCCACTAGGAGGCACATACTACTCACTGAAGAAAAAAAAATTAAAAATTGTGTGGTATGTTCAAAATCACTTTCATTAAGCAGAAATGCCTAGTGACTCAAGATAGAAGAACACAACACTTGAAAGAGAAATGTCATTATGTGAAACGTGTCATGTCACAGCCTCTCTCTCAGATCCAGTCCCCTCAAAGCCCAGCAAAATGTCCTACAGGTATTAGAAACAGGTTTTTAAAGACTCCTCGAGAAAATCCTCATAGCACACCTTGCTAACTTCCTTCTGAAACGTATGTGAACAAGCACAAGCAATAGAAAAGCAGAGGCAAACATTTCACACACTTCTCATCATGACAGAAAATAGGTATTTTTCTCCAAGATTTTCCTGGCACTGATAGCTAACCAGTTTTTGAAAGGTTATTCCTAATGCACAAGATACCAACTGCCAAACTGCTGATGTTACTTTTTGTTCCACAGGCCTTCCCTGCACTGGCACCAGGGCTATAATGAAGGCTAACAACAATAATAGTAATTACTTTAACTATAGGCTACTACACAAATTAAAATGCTGCCTTATTGGATTTTCAGATTCAAGTCAAAACAGCAAAGAAATCATAATGCCAATGCTAGGCCCTACTTTACTGCAGATTTATTTGTCAAAAACCCCCAAACCTAATAATAATCCATTAATTACTATTTTCTCATATCTTATTCTCCTTCAATATTAGTCTACTATGGGCACAATTATAATTTAAAAGAAAAAAACAACCAATTACATAGAGGAGGATTGTCAAACACGTGAACAAGAAAATTAATCTAGGTCAGTACTGGCAAGTGTGACTAGATGATGTATATTTCTAATCCTAAAATCTATTAACCATAACTAACTCCTGTAAGGTAGACTTGTAATTTTTTTTTAAAAAAGCCAAGTATTCACTCTTATGGCCCTGTGTTGACACATTTTATCGTAAGTTATTTGCACTGTACACAGCAAAATTTCTTCATTTTATACTTATTTGGCCTATCTTCCTTACCTGTAAAACACAGCATTTTTTAGAAACATAAAGAATTCTTCAGGGTGCTTGTAAATTAAAGTTTCAATCAAAACAACATTGGTTTGAATGCAAGTAGGATTCTAAGGTAATTCTCAAAATTGATTTTTACTGTAGGCTCTAAATTATTTTAAATCCCGATGTCTGGGGAAATTAAGATTACCTTGACACATAGATTTCTGTGCCACCAGAAGTCTGAATATTTATACTGCTATTAGTTAGGAAATACTCCGGGTCCCCTTCCTAATTAACTGGTCATCCTGACCACTTCACAGCTATTCAGGGGGGGTTCCTAGCACCTCCGAACAGCTCTGCCAGCAGAAGCAGCCTGTTACATTTAGATGTTTGATTCTGAGAGAAGATTTGAGAAGCAGAAATTAATTATTTCTGATATCTTGGCCTGCAGAAACTTCTGGTGTAAATATCAGTAGATCCCTTTTGGAATAAAATGTCTGTCTGAAAAGTCTGTCTGAAAATGACATTGGCAATGAGCTCTTACTAAAATACGCTGAATCACCTAATAAATAAAATTTTCCCTGCCACTACACTCTTGCACACTTTTAACAACTAAAATATAAAGATATGCTTTATAGCAAAAACTTACATCCAGTTGTCTGGACAAGCATCAAATAGTCAAATGAAAAAGATGTGAAAGATCCTAGAAGTCCTCTTGTAGTGATTATTTTCTTAGGAAAAGTTCAGAAACTCTTAACTGGCCATCTGTGTTTAACCAGTTCCTTTAATGTCACGTTGGTGTGAAACAAATGTAAAGTAC
The DNA here is from genome assembly GCA_013400495.1 of Nicator chloris. NCBI lineage: Eukaryota > Metazoa > Chordata > Aves > Passeriformes > Pycnonotidae > Nicator > Nicator chloris. The sequence continues at coordinate 80,185 of WAAE01006319.1, read as the reverse complement.
TGTTTACAACAAGTTGCTCCACAGCTTTTGATTTCAGATGCAGGACAGAGGGGAATCAAGACCAAAGAAGGCCACTGGATACAGGGAGGGGGGAACATGCTTTGGAATCAACACCCCACGCCTGTTTTTTCCAGCTAACAAAAAACCCCACTGTGAAGTAAGTGCTGCTTTCTCAGCTCTTTCCCTACATTTGTATGGGTTTGGAAGAGATATTGCTATTGAAGGCATGCAAAAATTTAAAAATGCTCTTTGAGCAGACAGTTTTACCATTTCTATTCACAGAAACCAGATAACATCCAGAAAACTCAACTAATGCTATACTTTTTGACCTAATTAAATTTCTCTAATTGCATTGCGAAGTTGGAACTGTGTGTTGCTGGAGATGTAAGTACCAGGAAATGTTGGACTTCTCATTAATCTAAACATACATGAATGATTATGAATCAGAATTCCCTCATTAATTTCAGCAGAAACTCATATTTACCCTCTGGCAGATACCTTACATGTTAAAAGGAATAACTAACCTTCCTTATCTTGGCAAGCATAAGTGGAGCTGCAGATGAGTGCATCTGCAGCACTCTGAGTTACACCTTTGGAGTGCCATGCACGGCTTGTTTGGTTAATTGATTTTATGCACTCTTACTGATTTCTGTTTATTTCTCCAATTCACAGAATGCAAATGCTGACCAGCACTTCCACACGTGGTGTTCAGACTTTGCACAGGTTTTCTGATTTGAAGACAAAGTTGAGGATTGTTGATTACACTTCAGAGAAAGAAAATTTATTTCTAGCCACACATGTTAATCCTTGACCATGCAATGTTCAAAAAGCAAACTCAAATCACCTGTCAGTGACCTGGAAATTCATCATCATTTACTTGCTTAAAATAGCTATGCATCCAAAACCTCTGAAATGTTACCACAAAAAACTGGGCATAAAAAGGAACAAAACAAGCTCTTAAAACAGAACACCTGCTTTTATTTTAGTCATCTTTTATTCTCCTGTTAGAAGAGCAAAAAGTGACACTTCCTATTGCCTTCCTTATTCCTTCACACAGAGAGAGAGAAAACATTAAATTATGTTTGCTGGTGGATTAGGCTGTCCCACCATTTACTGGGGTAGATGGAGAGTCCTCTTATAAATTTTTCTGCTAATTCAGCTGTCGGATCAGTGATTTTGAACAGAGGAACGATATAAAGGAGCTGGAGGGCATCAAGATATTGATCTTGTACATTAATTTGTAAGGGTATTTTGCCTTTCCCTAAGCCATTGTGAGCCCACACTCGTGACACTCCACTCTGAGCAAACACATTTGCAAAGGCACTGGTTTATGTGCTAGAGACGTTCTAGATCCAGCAGGAGAAAAAATTAATTCCACCCTACACAACCATCCTGATAAGGGTGTAGAATGAATAGAAGTTTAATTTACTACTGAAGGAATAGGAACAATGAGTATACAGCAACAGACATCCTGCAAGTAGAAAACACACCAGTAACTTGCCACAGAAAACACACAGATTCAACTAGGAATATTGCTGCAAATGGTTTTTAAAGTAACCATCCTCTTTCATTATTAAACAGGAAGATTTTTTTTCTATCTTTCTATTATGCTAAATCTTGTACTTATTAAGAAATATTTTATTTCTCCTGTGAGGCTAAACAAAAGTGTCTTGTGCTAGGAAAAGCATATTCACCATCTGTTAAGTGGAAAATCCATCACAGTGACTGCATATCAGGCATCTGATTTTAATTACATTTCTAGATGAAAGATGCTCATCTCAGATCACTTCTTTTTCTGTTTTACTTTCTGTGTCATTTCCAAAAGGCTCCTAGCAAAAGGTGCTTAGCTTGAGCTTCAGATCTATGTGGCACAAGACAGCATTTAAGGTTTGCCAGGAGGAGCTTCTGCACACACCATGTGGAAAGTCCAAGTGAGGTGGGACAATAAAAGAAAGGTTCTCGTTTATGAATTGTAAGAAAAATCTGCAAAAACTTTTCTGGCCTTAAACAGAATTTCTGTTCCCATTTCCCAGATTATAAATCCTCAGGTTGGAGCTGTAAAAAAGCAATCATCATCACTGCCTAAGTAAAAATATTTCAGCACAGGTTATTTTTTTTTTCACCTGCAACTGCAGGGTTATGATCTATAAGCCAACCTCAGGAGGAAGTCAGGCAAGAGCTCCTTATAACCATGGAGGCTGCTGTTCTAATATGAACGGTCCATTCATATATTTTCAGGTGAATTCCTCATGGCCACTTTAAATACACCAGAGATTAAGTAAAATAGATCTATTTTCCTTTTGTTCGGGAAGGAAAAAAAAACAAAAAGGCTTCTGGGATTTGAGAGGAAGGAAGATGAGGAAACCAAGAATCACAGGCATTTGGCCTCTTTGTAATTTCACTTCTCGAAGTGGAAGACTGAAAAATAAAAGGATATTACTCTACCTATGGCTAAACTCACAAAAGCCAGCTTGCATGTGATTTCTATAGTGGAAATACGTTCAGAATGAGATCTCCCTCCACGTTGCTAGGATTTCCTCATTTCTGGGAACAGCCCAGGGCAGCAGACAGAGCCTGTGGCTCTTCAGTGTAGCAGAGGCCCATGAACTTCCCTGTCAAAAAGCAGCAGAACTATCACACACTCTGAAGTACGCTGTGCAAGGCGACGTGGCATTGAGCATTTTCCACAAAATACTATACACTTAATATTCCTCAGATTTTGATTTGGGAGAGTGACAAAAAACCCCAATCCTGATGGTGATCTTGCTTCAAATGCTGATGAGAGCAGGGCATATTTCTGTGTCTGATTTTTTATCGTTTTGAGCTGGCACTGTTACAGGAGCCAAGCAGAAAAGATTTCAATTTGTGTATTTTGGCAGCGCTGATGGATGGAATAATACCATTAGGAATTTAAGAATTCTTACAGGAACGTAAGAAACCTAAGGTTCTTCTAAGGGCTGTAGGAATAAAATATTCCTATAGTAAAATTTGAAATTGAATATGGACGAATAAACATCTTATTAATTGAAATTACTGGGTAAATACAACCAATCAAAATGACAAATTCTTACCTCTCCATTTTATTAGCCTGTTTAATGATGAGAAGTTAGTCTACATAAAACAAGAAAAATTTAAAAAAAAAAGAAAAAAAAACAAGAAAACAACAACAACATTTTGGACTCACACTGAGTGTGAAAAAAGCTTTTTTAGCATTTTTTGAGCCTAGGAAAATGATGTGCCTTCCTGAGAAATAGTCCTGCTCTGGGCAGAGCCCTTTCCAGGAAGGGGTTTGTATTTGGTCTGCTTTCCTAGCAGACACAGCTGAGATCTTTCCAAACACTTCTTGGTAGAAATATGAGCTACTCTGGAACCTAAACCCACAAGCACACCTCTAAATAAATCAAGGCCAGTATATATATTAGACTCATTAAATGTGTATGAGGTTTGGAGAGCCTTAATATAACTTGTTGCAGGAGAACAACTGCTTGTTTTGATGGGGAGCTGTGAAAAGTTAGCACCTGTTTTTCAGAGCATCAGCTCCAAGTGCCATCAACCTGCAGAAACACAGTGCACGTGTGCTAAGGATGCTCCCCAGAGAGACACTGCGACAAAATGGCTTAGAATTATATTTATTCTTTATGCTGCATTATTACCTAGCAGAAATAAAGCCTTGAGGCCTCTCAGAGTAGAACTGCTACTCTCACCACGTCTTGACAGATATAAATTGCTCTGCACTTTTGCTTTTGGCTTTATGTAGCCGTCTGATTTCAGTGGGGACCAGGCTCAGGGGTGTCCCCGTGCTGTAACTGGGGCTGTCCCGAGGAGCTCCGGCCGTGCCAGCTGGGAGGAGAAGGCCTGGCACAGGATGAGGGATGTCCCTCCTGTGGGCATTACTGCTTCCCTCTGCACCCCTCCCAGGGCTGCTCGAGGCTGAGCCTACCTCAGCTTTTCTCTTCTGAGATCCCTGCTGTCCAACGTCATCATCTCTGAGGTGTGATTTTCAGAAGAGCCATCTTCCTGTGCTGGTATCAGACATTCACTTACAAAATATTGGTGCCACTGTGACAACAAACACCTTTTATTATCAATGACTAATATTTATTTGAACCCCGACACATTTCTAATTTCAAGAGAGTACTCAGAGTGACAAACTAATGAGAACTGTCACAGGTCACCGTAATTAGAAACATTTTTCAAAATGCTGTGTCAGGCAACAGCAGCTATAATAATATCCATAATTCATTAAAACTGAAAACATTCAAGTGAATACAAAAATGCTGTATGTGCAACTTTGCCTGAAAGGCTGCATGCAAGAAGAGATATGAATTTGTTCTAGTTGTATGATAATTTCCCTTTTATTCAAATGACCTAAATTTTCGTCTTTCTTATGATGTGATTACTTTCATAGCAACAGTTTCAAAGCTGTGATCAATTTGAATAAAAAATGATTATGACGGGATGTTTCAATTCAATGTTTCTACGAGATAATAAAATGAAGGTAAAAGGGGTTTAACACATCCTATCAGCAGTAGGATTCTGAATAGCTGAAAAGACATGACTTTTGAGAAAAAAAAAAAGCCTAATTTCCATGCCTGCAATACAGTTAATGAAATAGCCTTACTAATTTAAAATAATTTCATTTCTAAAAGCTCCAAGTGCACGCTTAAAGACAGCTGATCAAGTACTATTTTAAATAGTAACATTTCACACCAAAACAGCTTTGTGATCACCTGGTATTGGTAATTTTTCTCATTTGTTTTACTTAATTTGCCAAGTGTTTTGTGTTCTTTATTCAAGTAATTTAAATCCTTCATTTTAAAACTGGGTGAAAGAAAGGAAAATATGCAATCCAAGAAGTAAGCTGTAACTGCTAATGCAGCATGCACTGCAATATTGTTTTGATTACCAGTGAATGGATACATCAGCAAGTAGAAAAAGAAACACAGATGCAGACCTTTGCTATGATCTGTCTTACAAACACATTGCAGTTGGAAATTTCTTTACCTGTAACTGTCTGCACCTCATTCTGCTACTGTTTTGCACTTAATCACAGATTTTCCCTATGAGGCATTCTGAGAACACAATAAAAAGTATGCTGGAATTTATCATTAGGGTTTTTTTAAATTAACCTCATAATCTCCTTCGTTAAAACAGGCAAAAACTGAGGTCACACTGTCATACCAATGTGGTAACTGGACAGAGGGATACTTAACGCTCCCCAGATAAACAGATGAGGATTTTCATTCAGGTTTAATATAAGGACCTGCATGTACTGGGTAGTCTTGTAACAGTTCATTTGGAAAACCATCATTACTGGCTCGTTCAAGCTACATTTCACTAAATAAAGCTTGGAGTCTATTACGACCTCAGTTTACAGGGAAACAGTCACAAGTAAAGGACCTCATCGACTTTATATTTAGGACTTGTCTAGGATGCTTGGCTGCTTAGTTAACATCTCAATTAGACTTAAGCACAAGTGACCAGGCAGCTGGACCCTTCAGTGAAAAGTTTAGTTCCTTGTAAAAAACTCTTTAATAAATTCCTCTGATATTAATTAGGGTTTTTTTTTTTCTTTTTTATTAGACCCGTTGCACTGGGCTGTAAATATTAGTTTCATTGTTATATTGGTGAGCTGTACTAAGCATTCACAGCAAGGAAGGTAAAAAGGGTACACTCTGAGGTTTGTGAGATGACAGAGTCAAAAGTGACACTTTTCCTGAAGCTTTCCAAAACTGCAAACACATTTGTCATGAGATTGGTTTCTAAAACAGCACTGGTAAGATTTCTTTGTCATTTTTCTTCAGGCCTAAGATTATATTACCAAGCTTTTCTTTGCAAGCATGAAAAGTCAGACTATACAATTAAGTGTTTCTTAACACATTAAGCTGAAATGGTTTTTTGTAACTGAAGATTTTGGAGACATTAAGGAGATCTGTGGTGATTTCAATGGTGAGCAGAATGGAAAGGGTTACTTGGAATAATAGCCCAAAGAAAATCTCTGAACACAATGAAAACAGTCCTGCCTTCCATGCTCTGCATTGGCTCCTGCTGCGAGAGGCTGTCCTGACAAACCTTGTTTAGCCAGACTGCCATCCTGGGCACCAAAACTGAAATCTCGGAACACAGAAGCATTAAATGACAACAGAAGGATTCCTAATTTGGAAGGTGAATTACATTTCAACTGTTTCTGTTCCTGAGTTACAAAGAGCCAATAAAGAAGGTGTTTGAGCTTGAAAAAGCAATCTGCTCCCTGTGCTGGATGACAGAAATAAATATCTTCACAAATAAAAAAAATTTAAGGGCTCATCACACTTTGTTTTTCTCTTGAGTATTTTGAAGTGGAACAATATTTCCTCTTTGATTTACCTAATCTCACCAAAGCCAAGAGCAGTTATTTTTGCAGAGAGATGTTTCTCCTGGACAGATTACCTCTTATTTTGTCAAATAGCCAGTGGGCTATATAAATCATAGCTGGCCTGCAGACATTTACCTGATAAGGATTCCTAGGACAGTGCCAGATTTTCTGCTTTGATAAGCCACTGCCCCTCAGGCAGAAAGCAGGAATGATCCTGTGCTTTTAGCCCGCTGCACTGAAATTCCACAAAGTTTCCCTGTGCCTTATTGCAACTTTTTCTATGTTGGAGTATTTTACCACATTGAACGACTCCCACGTCAAGTGAAGAAGTCACCAGGTAAAAGTGAAGTTAGATAAATGGGCTTTTACTAATTTCTGTCCAGATTTTAAAGCTGTCCCCCTGTTTTTCATCCTGTGTAATTGCTATGTTTATCATTACAAATAGGCTTTGGTGCTGAGTAGTAAGAGACATCCATTCTCATATGGAGCTTGCATAAGTTTTAGAAAAGCCAAGCCCCAGTTTCTTCCATCATCTCAGACTATGTGCTTTCAAGGTACCTTTCTTACCAAACATGAAAAGTCCAGCAGACATAAAAGTTTTGGGTTTCACTTCAGCATAGCACTACGCTTTAGTGTGTCATTAACTGCAGAAATGCTTTAAGGCCTTTTCTGGAATTAGACTTTACAGCTATTGGTACCATGTATCAATTTCATAGCAAAGCAAGGAATAAAGCACAGAAGCCATAACTTGCAGGCTTCACAATTAAGTTTTCAGAGCATGTAGGAAGGAATAGTTCTACTTCATATTTTATTATTCTCATTTGTCTAAAGTGTCTTATAATTCTTGTTCAATATACAGGAAATTCAATTAATTCCCACTGTTCCATAATGCCAGATAGACTGACAATAATGTTGAGAATCCCACATCTTTGGTAATAAATATTATCAAAAAACAATTGTAATTCACATTCACATATACAAGTGATTCCTGGAATTATTAAAGTAGTGGTAGAGGAACTTGCTACCTGAGGGCTGTGAAACACTGAGAAATAAAGTGGGTGAATCTAACCCAATTCTAGTTCTCTCCTGTGGAGGTGCATTATTTCCTGCAGGTAAAAGCCCATCCTCCAGGTTCAGAACCAATTCAAGATGTCAAGAGTTGCTCTTCAGTTGCCCATTACAGCTCCTGTTCCCAAGCCAGAAATAAGAATTATTAAAAATATTGCAAAAATCTTTTTTAAAGGTCTGACTTCTCAAAGCACATTATCAGGACTCACTATTTTACAGAACTGCTTGTTTCAGGAATTCCCTGGTACTTGATACTGCAGTAGGCTTCAAAGTTTCTTTCCTCTATTTGCATGTTTATCGATTTTTTTTCTGCTGTAAGAATTTTATAGACCAACATTTTGTAATTTAGTACTCTGAAATCTATAGAAATTATTGCTTCACTTCTAATGCCGTGCTTCATTAGCTTAAGAGTGGAGTATCTGTGTATTTGTGCTAATGAATACAACCAAATTCAGCACTAGTTACTGTCCCTAAGGCATTTGAAAAAGAGGGCATGCTTTTGAAAAACTTGAACAAAACAGAATCATGCACATTCTTCAAGGACAGAAAATTTATCACATTGATTTGACCGAATTTAGCTCAGTGATCAAACGTCATTTGGTAAAACTTGATGGCTTTTACTGTCAGCAACTCTTTAGCAGGATGCTGATAAACGCGTGGTGTTGCTATGATGAGTTTGGGGTTTTTTCCATGTTTTACTGTAATCCTTCATTGCTTCCCTGTGACTAACTATGACAAATTCCCAGTGGTTACTTTTTTTAAGGAGAATTTAACACAGGAAGTCAGAAATGAGGGCCAGTAGTAGCCAGCAACTTTGGGGACTTTTAAAGATTTCTTGAACACTGAAAACAGAAGGGCACTGTCAAACCCTGATCTCAGAGGGGTGAAACTCAGGACTGCAGCTCCGTCTGTGCATTCCTCCTTTCAGACTGCAGAGCCCTGACAGAGCAGCTGAATTACTGCAGCAAAAATCAGCATGAAAAGCATTTTATGGACGAGAATTCTTGTTTAATCAGAAGCCATCTACTTCAGTGTCCATAAATCTTAATGGCCATACATTAGCACATAATGCCTTTAAACGCTATTTTCTATTATATTAAATTTGCAGTAAGCAAATGCATTTGGGTTCTTCTGAATTGGAGATGAGACATTCTGTAATGTAACTGAAATTGCTTAATAGCTGTCTTCAAACCATACATTCCAAATTATTTTTTCCACAAAAAAAAGAAAAAGGCAAACCAAATTACTTCATTTAGTATCAGTTCCTACCCTGATAAAAATTTTTCAATTTGCAGTCTGCCACTTTCTCTTCCAGAATTTTCATCTCAAACAAATGAAGCCATGAAACAGTTGCTTTCTCCCCTTAGGAATGTCACTGTTCATATCATTTATTTCTCCCACTGACAGCAAAGGTTTTCCAAACAGGCTGGAAGCAGCGGGGAACGGGTTTGTTTTAGCAAAGCTTTCCTCTTTGCTTTGTTACGTTTTCTGAGGACTCCAAACCCCTGCCCTCCCTTCTCGCTGATTCTCACAAGAGGCCCCTGCACACACCACTTGGGAATAAACACCACGGATCCTCAATTTTGTCTTACAGTGCAGAAAAGTCCCATATTTCGACTAAGCAGTTGTACAGCGGAACAAAAATGTTTTTGTTTGTGCACTGTAGGTTATGAAACAAAGAGCAGTTACATTTTCACCCCTCTACTGCTCAGAGACGTTATTCATGCACGTTTTATTCCCTTGCAGGAACAATCACAGGTATTTGCAACTTTGGGGGATAATTATTCAAGAATACAGTTAGACATTGCCACAAAATATGGGGCTACAGCTTTCACCAAATGCTTCAAAAGCCTGACAATGTTGCATTTAACTACTTGACAATGTTGCAACTGGGTGAGCAAGCCAGTTGTATCCACTGGGTAGAACCTGAAGCACTATTAACCAAAACTGAACCCTAAACCGCACTGCTCCACAGTAAAGATCTGAACTGCTGCAAAGCCAGCGCCGTTGATCTGCCCAGGGTGATTTGAACTGACAGAAATGTGACATAAAGGGGTTTTTTAGGACTCCCAGAGCACAGATTTTGCCCGTGATGCAGTTATGAGCAGAGCAGTGTCCTGGTGGTCCCTGCTGTACCCTTGGAGACCCTGGGAAGCACTGCGAGTGCCCAGTGTGTGCTGGATGGCTGGTGAGCCCTGGATGTCCCTGGGTGTCCTCTCAGGGACAGCACTGAACAGGGACTTGTTCCCCTTCAGCTTCCGGACAAACAGACATCAGTTTCAACCACCTGACTTCCCTTATTGCACATGAATCATCCATTTGAGATTGGGTGGGGGTTTCTTTCTGTCTAGTGGTTTTTACAGCAATCTGTATATAGCCACACTTGAACAAAATCAGGTTTTACAACTCAAGCGCCCCTATTACCTAATAAATCGTGCAATAACAGCCATTGATAACTGATATAATGGTGATGATGATGATGATGATGATGAATGCTAACAAAACTCCTCAGTAATAGGGGACCATGTTAGTGCAACACGGTTTTCTTACACAGGGTAGGTGCAATTACACCTGGAAAAAAATTCCTCTGCACTACACAGACAAATCATTGTACAGGGGCCCATGAGCAGCCACCACTTTTGCTGAACAGTTATAAGACGTTCACTGAACATTTTCTTCCAAGACAGTGATAAAACTGGTGCTCTTTCTATTATAAAATTATAAATTCTATATGTCAAGAAAAAATAAAACATACTGATTCATTTAAGGCTGGAAAGACAGAGTAAACACAATTTAAACTGAGCAAATACCAGAAAACTATTGTCAGAGTAATTTAATTTTCAAAATTAATATGCCAATACACATCACCCTATAAAATTCCTTTCTAATGAGTCTGGTTTACTCAAGTTAGCTTAAGCTTTACATTAATTTTGAGTGTAATGCAGTAACAGAAAGTTAACTTCTTGATTTTTTTAGACATTACAGAAATCAAAATTTGTGAAAAGTCTTAGCCACTTATTTAATTAATTTCAATTTGGAGAAAATACACCAAATACCTAATCTACTAAATTTATTACTACAACAGATTGTTAATTTCCTTGAAATTCAATTACAAAAACCGATTTGAGCACTTTAAAATTTGACAAGCTACAAATAATTTCAGTTAATGAGGCAGTTTTACAAATTAGCCCCATGCCACATTTTGCTTTTGTGAGATGACATTCACTGAAAGCATTTTTATTAAGCTGATTATTACTGTGGTATCCAGCACCAATTCTAGACATCTTTTCTTACAGGCCACGTCATTTTACTCAATTGCTCAGAACAATAAGAATACGGACTTTTAAAATAGGAGTGATTATCATTTGCTTCCAAAGCAGCAGAGCACAGCAGCTCAGGAACTAACCTAAACCCAGACTCCCCACAGTCACTTCAGGGAACTCCACATCGGCACCAATTCCTAAGCTGTGGATTGCTGAACTTTAACCAGAGCTGGCTGGGTCTAGCCTCGGGAGGAATCACTGCATTTGGAACAATTGCAGATGCATGTGGGTTTTATTTTGGGAGATACAAAGGAGTGTTACAGAGGCTGGGCCCTTGAGATTCTTAGAATTTCAAAACTGACCTAATTATTCCCACTAAAATCAGTACAAAATTTACTATTGACTTTTATGAAAATACAGCTAGTGGTAAGTAATTTTGCATTTGCCTTTGCAGAAAAGAAAAAATGAATTTATTTTCTGACTCCCTCAAGAGATGGGCAAAGAGTGTTTGGCTAAATTTTAACATCCCTTCCAAACTTAGTTTTTATGTATTTAAGTGGAAACTGCACCTGAATATATAAACTTAATTAAGGATCTGGGAATTAGATTTCCTGACTTAAGGAAAATGAAGAAAAGGAATTGATCTGCTGTTTAGAAGCCTTCAGTTTCAGGAATATAATTTCCAGTATGCCAAGGACTAGGGAAATCTTAGCTTGTTTCTCTAAGCATCCAAAGAAATGCCAGATAATTTAAAGAATACTCCTATTTGTACTTAAAATTTTAACATAATAAGGTCTAAAATATCTGTTAGGCAGATCCTCCCTCTTCAAGGATAAAATACCCTATGGGAAGCAGAATAATTATAACTGAAAAGTAAGTATTAAAACATATGGATGGGAATTCCTCAGGACAGAGAGAGCATTTCACAGGTCCAGATGTTGGAATCTCCAAAATTAGCTGCAAAAATAGATGCCCTTTCAGTGCTATTACTAGATGAATTCTTTTTCCTTTGAACTGCCAGATAGACACGTGGAAGAGTGTAAATGTCTAGGAAACTGTAATTAAACAGGACATTTAAAGTCAAAACCATTAGGCCCTGGCAACATTTTCTTCTTTCTTGACAGAAATTCCTGGGCACAGAGTCTGAACAAGGCAGCAGCGAGGTTAAAATGTGGATGGAGAAAACAGAATCACTGAAATACAGTGAACACCACAAGTCAAGCACACTGTAGCTATTAGGGGCCTATACAGGTTAAAAGAAAATACACCCTAGATTATAATTAGCCAGTTTTCTAGTTAATGTATTTATAGTTTCAGCTGCTTGGGGATGAGCATAGCATAAGCTCTTCTGCACATGGAAGAGAGTGAACACACTGATTTCAATAGCTGAGCTATTGCACATAATTTCATGATTTTACTAGCTTGCTGATTCTAATTTTATCGCTGTGAAACACTTGAACTGTTGTGTTTCTGCACTGGGATTTTTTAGATGGGGTTCTTTTGGGCTGTGGTTTGCTTGGGGTTTTGTGTGAAAAAGCTGCTGTATGGGAAGGTACCGTAAATGAGCACTAAGAAATACTTAAAATTGCACACATCTTGAATATAAAAGGCAGCTGAGTGCCCTCTTTGTTCTCACAGGCAGTATAAAGCACTAGAGAGTGATGACAAGAGTAAAACAAAAATAGTTCTCAACATTTGGATGAGCTACCTGGCACAAAATGTTTTCCTATTTTGTTTGGGGGGCTGGGGGGAGGTGTTACTTCATTTTGGGTTTGGAGTTTTTTCATCACCTAAATTATTCAGACAGACTGATGCTGTTTAGAGCAGAATTCATTTTCCAGAGCTGCAGACAAATAGGCACTGCAATATACGTCTCTTATGAGCAGTGGTTTCAGGGGCTGCCTATTGATTTCATAGCTGTACATATGGATCACAACCTTCTGGTTAGGTTTCCTTATTAGAAGCTGCTCAGATATTTGGGGTTTTTTAGGGACAGTAATGCATGCATGATACCTGCAGACAGGTGGTCTGCAGAAATTTCTCTGCTCATTTATCATCACATGACTTTTTTTGGATCAATGAACACAAAATATAAAGAACTATCAAATATAAAATAACTGATGGTACAGCTCACGGGACAAGAGGACCCCGAAGGTTCTCCTGCCACCCTTGTGGGGGTCTCAACCTCATTGCAGACCATGTTCTGCTGTTTTTTATTCCTGCTTAGGAGAGGAAGAGTAGCAATACTCACCCTCAAATGAAGGAACAATACAAAGCTGCCTTTCAGCAGAACTGAAAGGTCAGCACTGACTGGGAAAATGGTTGGTTTCAGCTGCTGAAAGCGCACACATCCTGCCTGTCAAGGGTGCTGATTTGGCTCCTTCTCTAGCCAGTTAATCTCTCTATGCAGGGAAGTGGGCTGGCCGCCGTCAGTCAGTGACCCATGGCATTTCTGTACCTGCACGGGCAATAACTCACCCAGCAAAAGCCTGTGGAGCACAAGGTGGAACAGTCACAGCCTGCCTGAGCAGAATACCAAGGTTCCCACCTGCCATACCTTTAGGAGGACATGATTCCCTGAAGTAACCTGGGGGAGAGCAGCACCTGGTCCCAAGGTACTTAATCTTGTGAGAACACAGTCACCATGTGCTGCCTTAGCTGGTAAACTCAAGAGAACACTATGTTTTTAAGACAAGACCCGTACAAGGCAGACAGGTGATGTTAAAGATCCCAATTCACCCTGGAATTCCTACATTGAGGCAGTCTCTAACTGCCCTGTCTCATCAAGCATCAGACCATGAAAGGACCCAATTATATCTCTGGTTAGGTGAGACTGACCTACAGCTGAGAACTTGCTCTATTTGCACTCATCAGTACATCACTATTTTATCAGTCAAGCACCACTCTACTGTGAGCAACTTTTAGTTGTGTGGTATGGCAGCTACAAAATGTAACCGTGTGAGGGAGGATCTCTTTATTTGCTTAAACTAAACAGGAAAAAAGGAAAGAGTTCATCCACTCAATAGACTCAAAGAGCAGAGGGAGTAATACCAGAGGGTGGAAGAGGTGATCAGGGAAAATTACACAAAATCCTTAATTTTAGAATGTTTTGAGTTAGGGGAGCTTCATCTTTAACATATTTTATGTGAAGCACCACATAAAATGCTATTTTAATATTCAAATACCATGTAATTCACAAGACTATTAATAACATAAAATGCACACAACACGTGTGTGTGTGTCCCTGAACCAGTTGTGTCTGACAGCACACGATTTAAATCTGGCTGTCCATGGAGCACTGTAGGCAGAAAGCAGGAAAAATGTAAATGAGATAATTAGTCTGGAGATGAGACAATTGGTGCAGACGTACATCTGTGCATGAAGATTCTGGGGATAAGGAAAAGGCCAAGTACTTTTCCTTAAGCCTCTGAGAGCTGTGCTACAGATTTACTAAGAAGGAAGATTTCAAAACAACTGCTTCATCACAGGCCAATTAAAATTTGAATTATACTGTCTTAAGTTTTGAAAAGCTGTCAAATCTACAGATAATTCCTCAGACCTTAATGCTGCAATGCATGCCCAGCCTATTTTTATGTCTGCATGAAGTAACAGCCACCACAATGTGCTGTGGGATCAAAACATAGCATGGGCATATTAAAATACATTTAACACAGCCAAATTTTATCTTTAAAATCTAGTTTTATCTAATGTGCTTAGACAGTCTATTCTTCATGTGTGCTTATATGTGGACTGTTAACTGCATTGATTTGTTCTGTAAAAGGAATAAATTGACAGCACAACAATGAGATATTCGGAGTTCCTTGTGGTAGAATGGGACTATTATTACTGTACACATGGGGTTTGAACTTCTCTGAAGTGTTTCAAATCAACTTAATTATGTTTGCACTGATTTTGGGTAGGGTGCAGTCTTTGGCAGCCACCCTAGGCTTGTGCTAGAGATCTTGTAGGGCACACACATCCCTACTGCTGTAGGTCTGCAGAGATAGCACAAATTATTTGGATTCTACAAAATTAAAATTTAGTTTTGCTCCACAAACTGTTCTTTGCCTCAAAGCCACATTTTAGGGCAGTGTTTGCCATAAATAAAGCAGCTTTCCTTTTCCCAACTCTTTTGCCAGTATTCAGAACACTCAAGGAAAGCCTGTGTCCCGCTGTGCCTCAAGATCAGGGAGAGATTAGCACTTTGAGTTTGAAGGGCTTTTGGTTTTCACTGTTGTTGGTCCTCAGCAAGAGAGATTTGAGAGTTTCTTTGAGTGATATTCACTGTAATGTATTCACATCCTCAGAGGCCAGCCACGATCAGCTCCCTTATCTTGATACACCTATTTTGCACATTTTAAATATTGGCCCAAAATTTCAGCTGGCATTGATAAATATAAAATACACAACAATTGACAGAGAGAACCAGGTGCTTGTGCAATCAGTATTTTTGTTGGATTATTGTAAATACAGGGATTACAGGGTAGAGTACAGAAGAAAAGTATGAAGAGTATAAATGGTGCCACTGAACTTTCAAAGAGTACAAAAGGAAGCAAGAGAGACAAAATTGTGAGGCCAGGGCTTGACCACTACAAGTGCTGGAGAGGCCACTATAAACTCACAGAGTGCCCCACAGCCAATGCTGCAGGGCTCCAGGTAAGAGAGGAGTGCAGGAACCAGGTCAGGAAGCAGCAGATCAGCCTTCCATTGGGACTGCCCCTGGTACCCAGGGCTGCTTCATTTTCTACAGCAGTGTAATGGAATCTCAGCAACCATCACTGCCTTCTGCAGGTGCTCTGGAAAAGCATGGCAGAATTGCTTGGCAAGAAATGTAGACAACTAATTTTAATTATTTTAGACCACATGGTGCCAGTTCATGTTCCTCTATAAAACATAGATATAAACCACTATAATTTGAAACTACTGCACTTGAAGCTATCATTACAGGTATGTCACCTTTTTGCCATAATTTGGAAATTTGAAATACAGTCACAAAAGAAGAATAAGGGCTAAGAAAAAATATCAACCAGAAAAATTAGAAGTACTGATTTAGAAACTTCCAGAGTTTTCAGAATTGCCTGATCACAGCAAGATGAAGATTGTGTAGGTCAGCACTGTTCCGAGTTGTGAAAAATGACAGGGATTTGAACAGTCAGTTCTACTGCAGCAAAGCTCAGCTCAAACAAGGAAACTGCACTGAGGAACTTGCCCCATTTAATTAAACAAAAGGTTGTTTTTCAAGTCCTTGGAAACCATCAGTGCCCACTGTTCTTATTCTTGGGAGAAGAGATTTAGTCAGCAAATTCAGTCACACCAGCTATGGCCCCAAATGTCCCCCCTTATTTCTCTTTCTAATCACAGATATATTTCTGCAATATCCTTTGGTTCAGAAAGCATCACAAAGCCAAGATTTAGGGAATTATTTCTTCTCATTTTCCTCTTATTTTTCCCAAACACTCATCAAGTGCTTCTCCCCATCACTGGCCATTTCCATTTGCTTATATTTTCCTATTCTCTTTCCCTGCTTTCTTTCTCAAAGGGTATTGGTCCTTCTATTCAATTGGAGACTGCTCACTCTAAAATTAAAGTCTGAGATGGAAGAAGAATATAAACCAGAATGGTTCTTGTGAACTTTGGCTTTCCTCAAAATAAATATGTATGGAGAACTCTGACACCTGGCAAAGTTGCAGAAATTTAGTACTAGGGTTCAAACATTTTCTTACTTTCATAGGTACTGCATGATTGTATTTAAGGCACTGGTAAAATTGCACACAGGTAGCACCACCTAAATACCTGGCTAGTCATAAAGTCTGTGTTCCTCATAATTAATGGAAATGGATAAGGAATATGAATTTGGTGAACAGTTGGATGTCTGTAATTTTAAGCTATTTTAACCTGGCACAGAAATCTGAGAGCCAATGAAACCTCCTTGCTTCCTCCAGGCCCAGATTTTGTCATGATACATGTATTTTTCCTGTGTGGAAAACAGATCAGTTGCACAATGATTAGTTGCATATTCTTTCTGGTGACTGCTTTGTACATGGCTCACGTTCCCTTTGCACAGAGGTTAACAACTATGCTGAATAAAATGGGGTACATAATGAGGAATTTCCTGATTTGAATTTATGCTACCGTGCAACTCTATGTTCCAAAGTCTGCCTTCAACTGCAGTTCCTGTGCTCTAAGGGCATAGTTTTGATCTAGACTGTTCTCAAACAACAAGATATTGATAACTTGAACATTCCTACTAGAACAGTGCAACAATTAATAACAAATCCTCATCTGATTTTCAAAAAATGTATTCTGCACATGCAGCAGTGGAGAGTGCTGAGACAACCTTGTGCAGTGCTCAAACAAGAAGATGACAAATGTTCTCTTGACTATTAGCCAGCCATCCTTCCTCCCAACTCATCTCATTCCCACTCCAAACACTCCTCACACTTCCACAGAGCATGTGACAGAAGAGATTGTTTGCCTGAGAAATCTTAGTGACTTGATCACTTCATTAGCCAAACTTCTCAATAACTGGAACTTTAAGTTTGGAGGCCTAAGCCATGTATTTTATCCCACACATTTAGCAGAGAGTCACCTTAAATGGTGTGTAATGTACCTGCAAAGGAAAGGCTTCGTTTCAGGACTTGTAAGAACCACAGTAAAACTCCCATTCCAACTGCCAAGTCTGAGTTTCTGAATTCTGCAGGTATGGATCAAGCCTCTCCACTCCACGCTCATCTAAACACTGGGCTGTAACTGTTCAGCTTGGAACATGTTCCACTAATATGGCAACTATTCTGCAGGCCTTTTTCCACTGCACATCTACAATTACAGTGAGGTCTCATGTCTGATTAAGGAGCGCATTTCACTCAATACTAAGAGCCTGGGGGTGAACAGCATAGAAAATCTATTGTGAATGCAAAGAAATGACCATATTACTTTTTCATCTAGCTACAGGCATGAGTTCCTTCAATGCTGCTGAAAAGTTTTAATGATACAACATATGTCAGAGAATTTTGAAAAATATAATGACATATATGGTAAGAACCCAGCATTTGCCTGGTAAAATAACAGACAAACATGTTTAAATAATTTATGAGACTGAATGTACAGACTGTCTAAGAGCCCTTTTATCATTTCCCACTACCTAAAAAGAAGCACTACCTTTACACAGTGCAGAGAAAATATTAATCTTGTTAAATCCTTGTGGGAGATAGAGAGGATTCTTGAAATCCTAATGACAATGAAACCCTACAAAATCATGAGGGATGTGAAAATCAACACAGTAACTTGATCAGCAGACACACACCAGAGCAGAAAAGAGCAGCAGCTCTTTGGAAAGAAACAAGAGATGTTTCCAGCTGTAGTTTCCGTAAGTAGATCAGGCATAGATCTTAAGCTTCAACTGATAAGAACCAGCCCATGCCGTGCCATCAGGAAGCATCCAGAGGAAAAGATTGTGGGAAATAAGAAAAGCCTTCAGGGCCTTTTTCACCTTTGTAAAATCCTGTTCTCTCCTGTTCACCAAAAAGCACTCTGGGAGGGGTTCAGCTGCGGGTCAGGCGGATGGAGAAGGGGTTGAGGTCACCTCATGCACAAGGCAGTGTCTGGCTGGCGAGACGCGCGGGAATGCGCGATCGAGGAGTGCCTGGGCGAGGGACGCGCGAGCGGCGACGCCGCTCTGGCAGGCAGCCAACGCGTGCCTGTTGGGGGTTAAGTTTAGAACATAAAGGGGCTCGGTTTGCTGCAATAAACCCTCTTGTTCAGGACAAGCAAGGAGGTCCATGTTCCCCATAGCTATGAAGGATCACACCCGCATAGCCCATCTGTACCCAGCAGGGAAGGCACTGAAACTGCCCGGGGTGATGGTCACTGGATGGACTTCACTTTCTTTGAGTCAAGTGTGGTTAAAACATCTACAACAAGTTATATCCCAGATAACAGCAATAATGAAATTGCTGAGCAACCACAGTTTGCATCAGACTTTGTAAACCTTTTCAGAAATAAAATAACAAATTAACTGTGAAAACATCTCTTAGCATTGAAAAGCACGGACTGAACAGACAATTATCATTCCAATCTTGAAGAGTTCACCAATCCAATAGGCACATGAGTGATGCTGAAACTTATGTTTGCTCCATTTTAGTTCTGCTTAATCATAGCAAACACTTTACAATTAGTGAACTGGTTAAAATGCTTTATAATTAATATGTCACTGTATGCATAGACAAACTGAAAACAGGCAATTTTAAGACCAATTACTGTACCCTGTGAGATAATCAGTGATAACAATTTTGTAGTGAATTTTTAAATATAAAAAAATATTAAATACCTTCTTCAGTTGGTCTTTGTACTTCAGGCACTCATAATATAAATACAGTACCTCCCAATTTCTCACTTAAGATCGAACAAACAAAAATATATGTACCACATAATCCTGGGGGTAGATGGCTCCCACAGACTTAAGAAAATAAAACCAAAAATAAGCATTTTTTTACAATTTTTTGAATACTTCTGGGAGAAACAGTTACCTAACCAAATGGATGGGAGCCAAACCCCAGGATTTATTCTTTACGGCTCAAGACCAACATGACCCGAGTTGTGTTGAATAACATGAATATCTCTATAAATATACGTGTGTGCTAACTGCATTCATATCATTTAGAAAAAGAGCAATCAGCAAAGACACTGTTTCTCCTCCTGTGGCTCCGCTACCCTGAAGAGAAACAGCTGCACGGCACCCCAGCAGCAGGAAGGAAGCTCAGAGCCCATTTCAATGCTGTTTAATTCCTGTTTCCCCAGTTTAGATGCAAAAGCTGCCATCCCATCCCACCTCATTGTGAAAACGTATCTCTCAAGCACACGCACTAAGCGTTTCTGCTCAGCAGCAGTGAAAGAGATGAGACAGCACATGCTGAGAGAGGCAAAGTCTGGCAGAGCTTCTTAAAGGACACAGAACCTTCCAACACTGCCTAACTTGCTCTGCACTTCATGTTAGGTTTAACTTTAGGAATGACTGTGAATTGCTTTCTCATAGATGTGGAAGATACAAGAAGTCAACACAAAATCTCTGGCATGATCTTCACGTGCAGGACTCACACTATCTTTTACTCTTCCTCCTATTTGGCAACATTATTTTCATTCATGGAATTCACTTCAGTTTGAATTACACAATCCGACTTTCTGCAAACTAAGTCACCATCAGCTATTTTTTTTCCTAAAAGGTTTTTTTTTCCCCAGTTTTCTCTTTAATCACAGCAAGCACACTGTATCATTCGGGGTTTTTTTAAATGACATGAATCTCTATTTTTTTTAATTAAAAAAACCTTTCCCTGTCTTTTGTCCCACTGCCTTTCCCCACCTCCTTTTAAACCTTCCAGTGGGAGAAGTGCTGCCTGTTACAGGAGGTTTCTTTCCATGCCTGTTTGTTCAGTGGCCAACCCCCAGTGCTGGGCAGCTTTCCAGCAGGAGAATCTGGACTTCAGAGCCTGACCTTTAAGTTTCTGCAGTCAGTGAGAAAGTTTCCATTGATTTCAATGGCATTTGCAGCAGTGCCTTGGCCCTCGGTGTGACCTTATTTTCTGCCTAAAACGTAAATTGTTGACAACATTGGCAAAGGTAATTCATTTTATTCCAGCTGTAAATTTTATTTTATTGGCTAGTGTAGCCCTACACATCTGTGTGAAGAATATTCTAGGCCCTACAGTATTATGAACCTGGCCTTACAAACTTAAAACTAACACAGCAAAATCTTCAAAACCGCACCCACTCACAATATTGCACCAATATTTTAAGGTAGTTTATAGGATTATGTACAGCTACAGATTTGAAGATCAGTACACTCCTCCAAACAATGCTGTCCAGTAAGTCAAGGGGTTTCTTCCATGAACTGGAGTTCTCATTGGGTGAGGACCTGGCCATTGCATTGGTTGTGGTGCATGAAGAGGTTTCTTGGCATGCAGTTACAGAAATGGATGTATAATGCCAAGGAACTATTTTCCTAGCTGATTGACATTAATTCCTCCCTGAGCAGCATTGAAATGATGTGCTAACACACCATGCAATCAGGGAGCAAGGTCCAGCAGCAGTTCTACCACTGGCAGTCCCATTCAAATAGCTCAGACTCAGGAGCTGCACTACGATTCGGTGTAAAAGCTTTCTCTGGGATGTGAAAGGCTGACCCCTCCGTGCCCTGTACAGCTGGTGGTTCAGAGCCAGAGATAGCATTTATTCAACTTGAGCTGTCAGACAGAAAGGGCAAATTTCCCGGCAGGTAAGTGAATTAAGCACTGTTCAGTAGTTAATAATATCTAATTATTCATGACACATCTGTCATACGCTGTTAAGAGGACATTAAAAATGCTAATGCCTGGGCATTCTATTCAGTAACACATCTGCTGAGAAACACAGTGTGTGTGTTTCAGGTACTGCTGATTGCATTCTGGCTTTCTTCTCCTCACAGAAAATAAATTTCATAATTTTATTTACTTTCAAGTGGGCTGCAGCTTCCGTACAATAAAAGCAAAATAAACAGAGCTTGAAAAATCCCTGGTTGCTGGAAAGGGCAGTGTAACAATGTGCTGGAATGCCTGCTGTTCATAATCCAGTCAGAACTCTACAGCACTGCTCTCTATCTTTGCAGTGCAGCACAGAGCAGGTATTTTCCTTTGGTGTTATTTCTGGCTATTTTATTTGCATTTTGGATGCTATACCAGGGCTTTGCTAGTTTCCTACAAACCAAACAGTCATGAACTCTATTACCATAAATGAGACCAGTGTTTGACCCAGCTCTCTATCAAGTTAAGTAGTAAGAGAATGATGATACACAAAGATTTGCAGAATTCAGTACTAGAATATGTAGCTTGGAACTTACCCTAAAAAGAGCTTAAATGATCTCCAATATAATTTGGTATTTAATTTCTAGAAATGAACAAGTTTAAATAACTTCTGCTGATCGTCACGCTTCAGTGGGAACAAAAGCATCTTCAAAGTGAGGCTATCTTTCCCTGAAATAAAAATGTAAATATTTCTAGTGAGTCTGCTTCTGGCATCCTTAATGAAAGGACTAAAATTTCTGAAGATAGCTGAACTAGTGCCAGTCTATATAGCTACTCTTTCACAGCTACAGATGGAGTTTGTGTTCACCACTCTCCTCATTTTTACTGTTATTGGCACTAATGTAAACATATTTTATGAACATCTTCTGTATAAGGATTGTTTTGGTAGTTCTAATAGTATTGATATTTGCTTGTCAAGTATAATATGCCCTCATCAGGCACAGAAGAAAATCATCTCTTCCTCCTGGCAGCTTAAGTGCCCAACCCAATCAATTTAACCAGCTGATGCTTTGCTGAATTGCACATAGTTCTTGACTGAAAAGCCCATCCTCATGCTAATTGACCTGAACTTCAGGGGGAGGAGAGAGCTCTAATTGCTCTCATCTCAGCACAGCCGCATCCCTGGTCTTAGCTGAGAGGACCCAGCTAGGTGGCAGTGATTCACACTGCCCACATCACTTGTAGCACCCTGGGAGACAAGGACCCATCATCCACTCTCCAGCAGATCTTCCAGGGTGGGCTCCGAGGGCGCAGCTCATCTGAGGAGTCAGGAGCAGTCAGAGCATCTGACTGCTTTATCAGACTCAAGTTCCTGGCATGGGGACAGTTCTGTGTACACTGTCACAGCCTTGGAAATGTTCCAAATGTGTCCGGATAAGATCCCAGGAATACGAGTCTGAGCCCAAAGCAGACCCTGCTTCAAGCAAGGGCTTGGACAAGAGACCTCCAAATGTCCTTCCTGACCTGAATTATCTGCTGACTTTTCAGGATTGGAGAGGAATAAGAAAATATTAAAAATCTAATTCCTGAAAAAATAGAAAAAACACAGATAAACTGATTCTTCCATTTAATGTAAGTTTAGAGAATATCTCAAGGAAGGAAACTAACAGGAATCCTACAAAAATGACTTTTTTATTCAACCTCTTCTTGTAACTTTACTTTTCTAAGTAATGCCCAATTGATATCCAACATTATTTACTAAAGTCGAGCCATGTATAATTCTGAACAATACTAATATTAAATCCTTTGCAAGCAGAATGACTCTGAAGAGAGCAAGCATGCACTACGGGATACAGGAATCCTCAGTTCCTTTTGTTAATATTAAATTGTGTGGAATTCCTAAATTCCACACAATTTAATATTAACAAAAATTTCATGCCTAGATTAAAAGAGAGATTAAAGCTATCTCAGCATTTTATTAAATTATTTTCTCTAAAAAGAAATCTCTGGAGTATGCATCTCCATAATTTTCCCCAATGCATTACTTTGGTTAAAAGGAGTTCAAAATGCACTATAAAGTTATCACTCTACAAGTTCTGAAATGTTCTTCTGTAGCAGGCCTGTATTCTTCTGAGTTTATTTACACGGACTATGAAAATGGAGAACAAGATTTCCTTTGAAATGTTGTGATTCAATTTTAGAACTGTTTGGCCTGAGTAAGTGTATCCTGAAATGGTCTGTGTAAACTTGATTTTTTTTCTATATGCAAAATACAGAGAGAAAAAATGTGTGAAAAATCATGTACTGTGAAAACAGAAAATCCCATACAACAAAAAGCTGAAGCTGGCTCAAAGAATGAGGTAATGAGTATCAAAAAAACCCCAACAACTACAATCTACTAATGAAAGCAAACACAGAATCTCCATATTTGGCAAATAGAAGGCAGTGGGGGAAAAGCCCCAAACCAACCAAACATTGATGGTGTGCATGTTATTGAAAGGAAAGTCATTTAGGCCCATGAGTACTTTGTGTTTATAAGATCTAATGTCCTCCATTGCACTGGGGTCATTTCTATTCATCATCAGCCATCCTTGAGCTGCCACAGGGCAAAGGTTTCCTCTGTCCTTGTGCTGTCCATCACGCTGAGGGCTTTGGTCAGACCCCCAGCGTGCTGGCACGAATCACTTGGCAAGTTCATGACACTGTCATTTCACACCCTCTCCTCGTGGCCTGACCACCAGCACTGAACTGACAGTGAGAGGTCTCCCCAATGAGCTCAGACTGCTCTTTGAGTTGTCTGTTGTCAAAATACAGATAGACTGAGATGATTTTCAAAACCATCATTTGGTAAAAAACTACTAAAAATGCTCTGAGCTTTTCAGTTATTTCCATGCACGCACAGATGCAGCCACAGTGTGAATAACAGGAATGGAGGCAGAGGAGAAGGAGTTTGTGCAGAGCTGTGCAGCTACACTGTGTGATGGGGAACAGATGTGCCCACCTGGGAGAAAGGGAGAGGAGGTTGGCCTTGGCCTCTTTGAAACCCTCCCTGAGAAGATCTACCCCTTAAACACAGGAAAACAACTTATACTGAGACCTACCCCGTGTTTCAAAAGTAATTTCAGATAAGTTCACTTCTCTTCAGATAAACTAAACCAGAGTCTCCCACCTGTGATGTTCTAAAATTGATTACCAGTTTTTCCTTTCACTTCTGAGTCATACAAGTCATAAGCAATTCCAAAATAGAAGAAGAAAAATCACAAGTAAAACCCAAAAAGAATAAGATTAAAACCAATGAAAATGTTCCCTGAAAATAAAAGAAACCCTCACAATTAAAACTGTACCTCTGAATTATTCATACATCATTGATTATCATTCACATTGTGAGGCCTACTTTCTCTTTTTCACAAGTCTGTTTCTCAGCTCTACTAGATCCACTCAGGACTTTTTCCCAAGCAACATTACAATTGACAAAGCCTTTAAGTGGCTTGATTAAAATTTCCTTGTTATGTGAGGTCATTGGCCAGAGACAGACAAACAACACGAACTCACTGATGACCATAAGACAAACAGCCTGTTTTATGGTTTGCAACTTCCTTTTACAGGGGGTTTGAATTTCCCAGGTTTAGACAACTGACTGGTCTGGGTCTTAACACTGCCCAGCTCCCTGACCAGTGATATGTCTGCACTCGAGATTGAACGTGACTGGGTGAGGTTCCTGTTGGAGTTCAAATCTCTCCTATCATTGTTCACCCAGGGGTTTGTTCTACTTCTTTTCTACAATGAACCAGGCTAGCCAAACTGGGTTTGTGCTGTGGCCAGACTGATCTTGTCCTGCTACAGATCGGCTGTGCTGTGACATTTCCTCACACTTTGCATGCTTGTTAGGACAGAGTATTAATTTCTCATAGATACTCTATTAATAGGATCTTTTCGTAAGGCCACAGTACTGGATACCACACAGGCAAATAAGTAAGAACCAATCTTTGCTGCCATTCTATTTAATTAAATAGTACCAATTAAAAGACACAGCAAAATATTTGGTGTATGTCTATAGAAATGGCCCCATAATAAATCAGAGGTAGAGAAGCCAGTTGGGTACTGATAACTTGATTGTCACCTGAGGAATTCATTCCTAGAGGACACCAAAATCCCACTGTTCTCAATATGAATCATTACTCCTCATTTATTTTAGTGTCTGTGATAACTTTGAACAGCAGTGCCATGAACTTCCCTAGGTCAGAGTAAAAAAGAAAGAAAAACTCTTCAGAGCCTTGTAAGAACCAACTTGTCTGACACACTCGCTCATTACATTTGTTGTTCTCACCTCAGCTTCCTCTTTACTTTCCTCAGAATTTCAAATTCCTGAGAATTCTCTGATCTGGCTGAGAGGACAAAGGGAAGAAAACCATCCCACCTCCTCCAGGCAAAGGGCTGAGCTTTCAGGAGAAGGGCAGCTTTTTGTGCCTCCAGCCAGAAAGGCTCTGGTACCTCGGGACACGCGGTGTTCGCACAGCTGCAATAGCCCCCAGCAGTGTGTTAAGGGAACAGCACAAGCCTTCGGACTTCTCGCTATATTTCAAAACGAAAAACTAAGTGTTTCTTTTGTTGTGACATACAAAGGATTGGTTTTGTACTGAAAAAAAAAAAAAAAAAAAGCCAAAAATACCACCAAATGCAAACAAACAAACAAAGAGAAGAAAACTGACTGCAGTTTTCTGATAATGTATTGTTAGTGAGATTGTCTGGTTAATGGTTTGGAAAAAAAAGAGTTCCAGTGCTCCATTTGATGCTTCATGAAATGAAGCAACTTTGTTATACTTCACTGCATTTAGACCTAACATGTCAAATTTTTCTGAAATAAACTGTGGGTTGTGGACTGGGAAAATTTCCTCTGGCAAACTGTATGCAGTGAAAAATTCCATTGTGATTCAATTTATTTATTTCATAGTAGTGTAGTCTATAGTGCCACTACTCCAGATGCTGTGAAGCTGCTGATCTTTGAAAGGGAAAAGCAAGGTACAAATAGCAGTCCTAAATACCACTGAGAATAACTTCTAACCTTTTCCTTTATCATCTGGAGTGCCCACTGAACCCTGATCACCCATGTCCCGCTTGGTGGCTGAATTCCTGAACTGCTAGATCAGTCTATGTCCTTCACTGGAAGTAGTGATAATATTTCATAGGAAATCACAACATTTCACTTTCTCCTCCTTTACAGCCAGCAGTATTACCTTTTGAACCCCTAGGTGTGTGTGTGTCTGACTTCTATTTCATTCCTTATAGCCTTTCTTAGCATGACATCAAGAAAAATGTTTCTAAGTAAATACCTAGGCACTCACAATTTATTATGTTTATGGGATTTAGTACTGATAGAAGAGATTCAATGTCTTCCAGCAGTGATTTGTAATTGTGAATAAATTTTGAGGAAATCTAAGTTCATGACATATACAGATTAGTTTAGAATGGTTTAAATGCATGTCAGTTCTCATGACTTCTAAGTTACCATCTTCGAATCTTTTCTAATCTCATGCTTAGACAATAAATTACTTTAAGGTAAATTATCATGAGGCAAAGTACTTTGCAAATATAAGGTAACTTATACAAGTAAGTACCATTTTCAGGACATTTCATCACCTAAGGTCCTAATTTTCTTTTCAGGTAAGCAGGATTTGAGTATTTAAGTTGTCAGGCTAGAAACCTAAGACATCAATTTCTATATCCTTGATTTTAGATTCACTAAGAGAGATGTGTGCTTGTCACTTGGTGTGCGAGTCCAAGGCTGGATCCTCTGCAGCCCTTCACTTTTCATCTTCCCTCTTCGGATGCTATAGGAACTATACTCTATATCCAATATAGAACCTATATTTGGATGCTTTGTCTGAAAACACACACACACACAAATATCCCAAAATTAAAGGTATTAAATTTACTCCTGGAAATTCTGTTCCACTTTGCATAAATATTCACTGGCAAAAGAATGAAAATCCAGTTTCCCCTTGCTCAGGGAAGCAATTTAAGCACTGTAGTTTGAAGTCAGCTTGGGTTTTACCTTGGCAAAAAGATTTCTCCCAAGCCAACGAACTTCCTATAGCTCACCAATTGAAGCAGTTTAATCACATACAGCTCAGCCAGAGCAGCCCCAATCACCCTACAGCAGAGAACTGACCAATACATGTTTTACTTCATGTTGTTTACTGTTTAGCTGCAGTCCAACATCTCACCAGGTTTGCACCAACAAGCGTACTGGCAACTGACAAAACTCGTTTCGATCTATCCAGTATGTACAGCACATTTCCCAAAGTAAAATTTCATTCCTTTAGGAGAACATAAGCATTCTGCTATTTCCACATCAAAAGTTTTATCTGCTAAATTAGATGAAATGAAGCAGATTCCAAAAGCTGTTCCCTGGAAATGCTGCATTAGCTGCCAGCATATCTTCCCAAAATATTTTACACAGGTAGTTGAAAGACTCAGTTTAACTGTTCAGACCTACCCTGTTAAATTGCACTTTCATACTGTTCTCTCAGGGCACTTTGTGCCAGTTTCACTCATTTTTTAATTAAAATCTCCACTATATGATTCAAGTTTGAAAGGTTTTGTTGTAACTATTTTTAAAATGTTCAGCCTCATTGCTTATTACCTACGATAAAGTTATTATTACTACTAAGAGCCATGTTTATTCTTAATTTGGCAGCAGTTGCTAAGTCTGAGGAGACACTTGCTTATCTCAGTCAAAACATGACTGGATGGGGCAGGTTAGAACACCTGTACTACAAAAGAGTAATTCACGTCATAATCTTTTAAGAGATTTGGGATTAATTAAATTTCATTAGAAACCTGTTTGCAAACCTCAGAGTGGATGTGTTTACTGTCAGTTCCACCCTGCTGTGCTGTCCTCTGATGGTCTCCAGGCTCCACCATGCTGTGAAAAAAGCCATCCCAGCTTCCCACCCAGCTCCATTCCCCCAGCAGCCTCTGCCACAGCACCACTTAGGGCACTCCCTCACTTTTCCAAAACTGGTCTCATCTACACAACTGATTTGCAGGTGAAAGGAAGCCTTTATTGGATGACAACAGTAATTATTATAAATTATTGTTTTCATCCAGCATGAGAACGCTAATTAAGCCCAGTTAAACACAAAAGAACATAAATCTTGTCTAGGGTTGCAAACACGGGCATTTTCTGAAGCTGCTATTTCAACTACTTGTAACCGTGCAGTACATGAACCCCAAGTGTGCATATTCCAATTCTGCCTCTGAAATCAGCAGGTAGGTAAATAGCTGAAAATTACTGGGATGAAAATATTTCGAACATGGTTTTCAACATTCAAGCTGCTCTGCTACCAACACAGTGTAAGCCAACCTGTGTAATGAGGCGTTTGTTACTTCCTTGAGCACAGGGCTCAACTGCTGCCTGGAATAATTCCAGGGAAGTCAATGGAATTGCCCAAGGGATAACCTTAGTGCTGTTCAGATGACCGCAAATGATCAAATCACTGCACTGCATGGTATTACGGTCTCACCAGAGATGTTCTTACACACTGTGTGTGTTTCTAACTCAATGAAACAAACCAACTGGCTTAATTGAAAGGTACAAGTTTGAATTTCCAGCCTGCACCCATGCTGCCATTTCTCCCACCAGCAGGCAGGCTTACCAACTCCTCCCTCTCCGTCCCCTGTCCCAACCCCTTCCCTAGCCAATGACCTCAGTGACACCTCCTGTCTATTGGGCCGCAGTGACCCCTAGTAGTTGTCATTTGCAGGCACTGCCTTCTTAACCAGCCAGCTTGCTCACTTACAGCTGTGTGGATGCACATCAGGCAGAATAATTGCTTTACACTTCACCACCTGGCACAATTCCACTTAGGAGAATAACCCCACAAAATATTTTTAGCTTTTTTTTGTCTTGCTTTATAGTCCAGTAACACAGTTCTGCAGCTAAGAATATTGCACATTTTCTTGTTCAATTGCTCATTATAGATTGAGTTGGGGGGTTTTTTGTCATACACATGCTGAAATGTCAGTTCGTTGATATTGTCAGTTTCCTTTATGTTGCTTTACTGTTGGGTTTAGAAGGTATTTTACAGGAGGATATTAGGAAGATGAAACCTAAATTAACTTCATTTCAGTGTTCATTTTTTCCCCAACGGAATGACTGAACAGAGCAATCCAAGTGATGGTTTGTACATGTAGCTACTGTTGCAACTCCATGAAATTTTACAATTTTAACTACAGCCACCCACCTCTTCCATAAGGTTTCCTTTAGGAACTGAGGATGCATTTCAGGTGTCTCTGATCTCATTCTGGGATCAGAGATTTCTGACAGTGAACTTTGCTAGATTTTGTGCTCTTTTTCACAAAACATTCTGTATTTATGTGAAATAGCATTTTAAGTAGGAGCACAGAATCGGGGAGAATGCAAATCTACCTTCCTAACTGCAATGGAACAACTAATGGCATAAAACCAATTTGTATGTTTGGAACATGATCAGATTGATTACTGGGGGGTACAACCTGAGTCACCTTACAAAATTATGTAGATTAAATAATATAATTTATGAAACAAGACATTATAATTTGAAAGAATTATTTCCTTAGCTTCCACATGCAAAACTTCTGGGTTTTTTTACTGTTGAGATTTACCCAGTCCTCTGCAGACAGCTATGTCTATTAAAGACCATTCAGCTAATTTATTGTTCTTTCAATACACTCCTCTCTAATGTATTTTCTCCTGTGGATTAATAAAATAAGGGTCAGGCTTCAGAGAGTGACAAAGTATGAGTCAGTGAGGATGATTTATAGTTCAGCTGAGAGTGCCAACAACATCTTTTGATAAATACTCCAATCAGTTTAAAGTTGTCTCCTAACAATGACAGTGAATGTTAGTGATAACTTCTCAAGCAAGAGCTGCCAGGATGCAGGAGTTAATAATGGCAGGAAAACAGGTAAAGGCCTAACTCCTGAGGAGCCCCTGGAGATTTTTTTTAATTGCATCTAAAAGAACATGGCTAGAAAACAGAAAGAAAAAATGTAAAATCTTTATCAACTAGTTTTTCCACTCAGAAAAGTGTTCATCAGACGACTTTTTAATATTCTTGGTTGTTCTGTATTTCAGCACAGAACCCTTCTCAAACAGAAATACAAAGAAAAACCTATTTCTTTAAAATATATGAATGGTGTTTGAATGAAGAAACCTTTAGGAACCTTGAGGGAATTCAGCTATACACAGAAAACGAGAGTCAAGATCTAGAACACTGAGCAAAGTGACTCCTAACAGATGACTGCAGTATTAACAAACACTTTCTAAGGAGCCACACTAAGCAGAACATGATATTGTCTCCTGGGTGCTGCAGGCTCTGGGGAGCAAAGGTTGGTCTGCAGAGAGGTGTGAGGCTCCAGGAGGAAGCCTGGGACAAGATGAAATGGGGGAATGGTGCTGAGGAGAGCACGGTGCCTGCCCTGGGAGGAAAGCTGTCCTTGCTGGTGCTGCCACGTTCAGGGGCTGCAGGGGGAAAGGCCTGCTCCAGAATAAGGCCACTCACAATACTAAATTACACTGTTTGGGATAATTACTAAGAAGATTAGAACGTTTTTATACTGATCTTAAGACTCTGTTTCACACCCCTGAAGTAATTACAGGTCCAGGGAGTGCCTCTAGCACACTCTGTGGTGGGGATTAAGTGGATCATGTGGACACAACTACCATTTAAATTTTCAAACTCGGACAAAGTTTTATCACAAAGTCTGTTTGGAGTTCTAAAATCAACTCCCACACTACTTTAAAAATATGGATTTATATGCAAATCCCATCAGCTTCAAAGATATTCAAATGAGACCTGTGAGAGTTATTGTAACACAACTGATATTACAAATAATACTAAATTTTAAGGACTTGATAGAGTTTTTGGTTCATCTAGCCTTGAAGCTCATCTTATTGCCTGATTAAAAACCAACTCTGCATCAAGGATTTTGGAGCCTAGACAGTTTCTCTAGCAAGCTATGAAGCTTGGCATTTAAACTTGTAAGAAAAAATTAAAACAAATTTCATATATTTTCTCTGATGGGATGTCTCTAACCCGTTAGCCTTGAAAGTGATGGTACCATTTGAAATTTCTATGTCAAAACACACCCATTTTGAAATTGATAAATAAATCAAACAAGTGCAAGTGCATCAAAGACTGGTATGGTAATGGTGCCTTGTTGGGAGTACCTAAAAACAGAGGCTAGACAAAATTTAGGGAATAAAAAGCAGTTCTATTTATTGAAGGGCCTTCAGGTACATTTCGGGCAGACAAAGCTCCCCAGGGGCTACACCAAAAAAATGGACAATGGGTCACAGGTTTTCACACTTTTATCAGTTTGGTCCATTTGCATATTGGGGGTTAATCTTCCAGTTACAGCTCCAGGTAATGAAATTATTTAGCCCCAGTTTGCTTCCCCCAACTCACTTTTGTTTACATCTCTCAGGGCCTGAGACAGTGAGACGTCCTTGATTCCCAGGCCTTGAGAGGAATTGCTTGGTCTGACCAAAATGGGAAAGCAGCAGCTAACACTGTGTATGGAGTTTAGAGTAATACACTAAAGAATTGCAGGATTACAAATATAAGAACAATATAAAAGCTAAAATCCTTAGGCATCATAAAGAAACAGTGACTGTAACAGGCAGCAGCATTTGATCAGCCACACCATTGAATGCCCAACCACTTTGTATTATTTTATTTTTTTTTTTGTCATGACCACAGGAGCTCATTCCTGTCTCTGTAGAAGCATGAGGGGCCAGAGTTTGAGTTGGGGACAGCATTTCTCCAGAGATACATGGCACAAAATATCTCCCCTTTCTGTCCCAGCCTTTAGCTGATGGACCTTCAAAACTTGCACGCTGCCTGGAAGCCCTGGAAACTTTATCTAAAGATTTAGAGATGAAAAGCGTGGCAGGAATCCCTACCCCTCAGCAGCCCTGCTGTGCAGGTGTGAACTCATTAGCTCCCACAGTCTCATCTATTCCAAGGATTCACAGGATTTGTTCTTGGCTTTACAGATTGCATCTGAGAATCTTCCCATGCTATTAATCTTTCTGTCCAGCCATGACTATAAAATCTTGCTGGCTTTATCAGACTCCAAGATCTGAGAGCTGGTCTTTATGGCTGAGCCAGGAACCTTCCAATTTGGACTCCTAAACTCAGTTACTTTTGAGAATTTCAAACTCCTTAAAATGTATTTCCTTCAAAAGTGAAATTTTGGAGAAAAGAGAATTGGTTGTTCTGGAAAGAAAACACTTCAAAATGTCAGCTTTTCAGGGAACAGACGTAGCAACCAATTTTTGTTTGTCTTAAGGCTGCAGAAAGCCTAAAATTAGGTACTGAATGCATTTTTTTTGTTCTAGTGGCCATTCACTACTGCATCCTGGCAGGTTTATCAGAGGTATTTCAAGCCTTTTTTTCTTTTTAGATACTACTTTACTAATGGCAGAGGAGAAAATGACTTATCAAGCTGAGATTGCCCACAACAAAGAGGAAGAGAAGGCAGAGTAAGGAACCTCGAGTTATTGGCTCCCAGGCACTGGGGAGAGCAGAGTGTGTTCCCCAGGCATGGGCTCCCTCTCGGGCATGTTCTGAACATCTGCAGTACCCAGCACCTCTGGAAGATACCCAGTTTGGGCTCTGAAGCAGAAAAGGACTCTCATCTTGCTTCACTTATCCCCAGCTATAGGACACAACATTCCAATGCCTAATGTAAATTCTGACTATAGCTTTTAACTAAACACATGGCATGATTATATAAAACATCTTCTCAATCTGGCCATATCGAGTTCCTTAATGTTTTCCTGCCAGCACATGGAATTATAGCAACTAGCAATAATGTCAGCTTTAATTAAATTTCATCTTGTAGTCACATTCACTTATTTTAAAGCCAGAGTCATTTAAATTCTTACTAATATGCCTTCTTTTGTTAACCAGATTGCTCTCTTTCACACAAAGGTCTGCATTTAAATATAGAAGAAGCAACAGCAAACATCAGAGTTGAGATTACAGAACTATTTTTATTTTCTCTTTCCTCAGCTTTTGAGTAAAAGGCATGATATTTTCTGTGATCAGTATGAGCTTGAAAGGCAATACTTCATTGGTTCAAACCAAAGATAAACACTCCTCAGAGCTGGGAAAAATGTATGTCTTAATAATAATTTTCTACTGCTGGGGCTTTTGTGTGTTGGGTTTTCAGGACTACCACTGAAGCAGCTCAAAGTTTAAAGCTGAAGTTGACCATTGCAGTAGCTGTCACTTGGAAATAGTTGGGGTTTTCTTTCTGATGGATATTGCTCTCAAACAGACTGTGTTTCAGACACTACCTCCAAAACGCCTAGGATGTGCAGTTCCACCTTCCTCTGACCTTCCGGTAACATCTGCAGTGATTTATTGTGCATGTGCTTGGCTCTGAGGTGCATAGCAATTAGCAAGAAAAGACTAAAATTGCTCAGGCTGCCTGGATCATAAGGACTTGAACAAGAGAAAATTTCAAGATGACAAGGGTCTGCAATGTGACCTGTAACTTTGCTCTCGTGTGCTAACTGACCAAGCTGCATACCACGGAGAAATTACTCCTTGGCAGGGATATCACAGGCATATCTCTGGAACACAACAATTATTTTCCCAGAACAAACAGCATGCTGTGATTTGCTTCCAATGGTAACACTTCAGTGGAAAAAAAACCCCTATGCCAACAAATGGTTTTTATCTTAAAATCCAAGGGTGAATATCCCAGTTTAAACCAAACAAAAAACAAAACCCATTTGTGAGTGATTTCAGCCTTGCAGGCTTTTTGACACCAACTTATGCACAGAACACAGTAAGTGTACGAGAATCCTAAAATCAACTCTCCTTACATCTTGTTTTAAAAAAAGAACAAGGATTTGCATTTATCATTTTAAGCATGTCCCTTCCTAAAGTTCATTAAATCCTTCTTCTAGTCTGGCAATACAGATCATGGGTACATAACAAAAGTAATTATTTCCTCTGCAGCACTACTTTTTTATTTATATATTTTTTTATCCTCTGCATTTTTTCTCCAAGTAAGCACTTTCAATCTTTAAAATCCCCTTTCTATGGAACACTTTCCTCATCTCTAATAATTTAATCATCTGAATATGAATCTCCTCTATTCATGTTTAGGAAGGGTATTACTGTGAATCCTTGGGCTTTGTGATGCTCTAAGCTATGCTGGATGCCTCTTCTTAAGGAGGCTGCAAGCCTGAATTTTCTAACATTTCATATTTTAGTATTTTATGAAGGAAGGGAAATGTTTAGGGCCCTGTAATTTCTAGTGGGCACGTTCCAGAAGCAAAGCAGTCAATTAGAAGACGAAAGGAGCTAGGCAGTGTTCTCTTTAAAAAAACAGGATGTTCAGAGATTTTAAAGGCTTACTGCATGGATTAGCAAGAAATTTTATCCGGGTATACACAAATTAATCAGGGACAGTTATAAAAATTGTTCCTAGAGATAAAGCTGAGCTGGCCATTAGAGATCACTCCTAGCAGCATTTGTCCAGGTTAAGACCAAGCTGTGTTTGGTGCACCAAAGAGAGTACACACAATACCTGGACACTGCATGATGACCATGAGGTCGGGTTAAAGGCCAGCACTAACAGTTTTATTGCAGATGCTATTACAGCAACTTGCAAAAATGAAATTTATTGCAAATACTCTGACCTGATTTTAATAAAAAACCTCCTTCTAGAAACAGTAAAATAAATTAGCACAACAATCTTGTTACACAGGATTGAATTCCATTTGCATTGTAACTAACAGGTTAATGAAAATAATAATAAAAAGCATTACTCATGCATCTTCTGAAATGTTTCCATTTAATATTTGAAGTTGTATAATAAAGATCTGGATTATCCTCTTTTCATTCTGAGGCAGAGTCAGTGCTCAATCAATTCCAACCTACTAAATTTGACTGTACTAGAATTCCTCAAAGATAGCTCATTACAAAAGAGGAAGAACAGACTTTGTGAAATCAACTCATTGATGATACATGTTTTTTTAGCCAATTTAGTGTTATATGATCCTGGAAAATTGCTTTTACTTCTTTGCCCTTGCAGCATCTGTTTTTGCAGATTTGAACCCCAGCTGCCGGTTCAAGGAGAAAATGAATTTCACACATTTGAATTGGTACATGAATTACAGTCATGGCTGGTGGCATCAGGATGCTCTTGGAACCCAGGCTCAGAAGCAGGGAAGGTCACTTTCAACAACTAGGTTGTTAATGACAAGGATGAATAATTGGAACTTAATGAGCATTCAAGAACCTCCTGTAAGCACTTTACTAATCTTCCAAACCGCTTCACAAAATAGCAAGATGCATCAACTTTGTAAAAAAGCTGAATCAAAACAATGACACTTTTCAAACCTAGCTAAAACAAACTCAGGAGGGATTAAGCTTTCAACAAGATGTGTACTCCATATAGTGCCTAAATATAGATAAAACTGAAGCTCTGGCTCAGAAAATCTGACTTTAGGGTTGTGCTGAAGCAGAGGACAGAACAAGATGTTTTACCACTGTGGCCCTGCCCCAAGCTCAGATGCAGCATCCTGCCCCTTTGCACAGTGCAGATAATCAGTGGTTGGGTTTGGGAGTAGAAATGTATTTGTAACAGCCCAGCTCTGAGTGAGGATGATTTACCATCCTGCCACAGCTGGGCTATTTCTCATTAGAAAGTCATTTAACACTAGCTTAGCTTTCTCTCTGGTACATTACAGTGCAAACACTCTCAGATGTTTTATCAGAGAGCTTCATTTTGGGAGACGATCTGCCCTGGCACATTCCTGTATCTACACAGCTTAGATGACAAAATCAGGACTTCCTCTTGTGTCTTTGCAAGCTCCATTTCTGTCCATTATGTTCAAATAAACGGCAAGAATGAGAAGGGAGCTTAACAAGGTCACTGTATCTTATCCTGCAGTGCAAAACAAACATCCCTGATAGAAAGTTAGTGCAAACCCTTGGAGTGATTTTCTGCCACTGCTTTCTACACCATCCTCTTGCTGTCAGAGCACCTGGCAAGAGAGGGCCTTCTGTTGTGGTTTTATCTTTACTTTTGGAGCGTTACTGTAAAATCTGTTAGATCCTTTGTTCAGTATAGTCCTCAAGGCTGAAAAACAATACAAAATGTGCATTTGTTGAAAATAATGGCCTAATATTCTACCCTTTTACAAAACCAGGTTGGGAACAAGAAGCAGAAATTGGTCTGGCTTTTCTGCAGCACACAGGATTTCTGCCACTGCAGAGTCTGGATCTTTATTTCCAGAAGAATTCAGTTGTGTCTCGATAGCTTAATCAAAACAAAATGCCACATTCTTTGTTTTACAGCAAAGCTGAAGTTTTCTGTGTACAAATACATGGTTTTCAAAACTCCTGACTTCTCTAATCATTGCAGTCAGTCTTTTAAATAACACTTTGCATTACTATATTTGCATATTTTGACTGAGGCATCAGCAACACAGAAGTGAATTTTCTTAAAAGGCATCTAAAATGGCAAGAAATAATTTTTTTTTCCACTGTTTACCACATTTCTTAGTAAAACTTTCAAAACAGATCAGACAAGCTGCACAATACACAGTTGCAGACATGAACAGTCATATCCTCCTGAATATTAAAAGGTGTTGCCATAAGTATTTGCTTAGGCAAAGTTGGGCCTACAAGTTCAAAAGTATTTAATATCCTTTCCCAAAATGGTGTACAAATTACAAACTGGAAGCTAAGATTTTTAAAAGAGAAAAAAAAGGAAGTAAAACTACAAGACAAAATTACTCAATCTTGGAAAGATTTTGTTTAATTTATTCAGAGACCATGCCTTGTGTTTGGAAATTATATTGATGCCTTAAGTTTAAGCTTTCATATTTTCCAGATTCTGTACTGCATTGGTATGTAACTCTGAACTTCATATGAAGTGTTAACAAGTTCTCCTCACATTTAGTTGGACAAAACTCTCCTTTTCCAGCCCCAGAACCAAGGACACCGTGGCAGCTTCAGGCCCAAAAAGTATAAACAACAGCAAACTGAGGGGAGCAATCTGGGAGGGTGGGACTTCATAACCTAAAGCTGTAACTGGACAATCAACCCCAACATGTAAATGGACAAAAGTTATAAAAGTGTGAAAACCCGTGACACGGGGTCCATCTTGGGGGTAGCCTCGGCTGGGCTCTTGTACTGCCCAAGGTGTATCCTTTAAAGGCCTTTTAATAAATGCCCACCTTATTCCTTGAACACTGGCTAGCCCCTGTTCCAGGAATCCGCTCGAGGCATCAATACCACAAGTTCTTTTCTAAGTGGAACAGAGATTGTTGAACAAAATGTCTCTTAAATAATGCTTATGCAACCACTCGTGGTTTCTGCTGCTGCTGTTTGACCAACTATTTTTCATAAACCTAAAAGTTTGGCTTGCTTTCATCTTAAAAATAAAATACACATCAAACCCTGGGTTGATGCTAATATTTGGACCCTTCAGCAATAACTTGCTGGATATCTGTGTATCTTTGCAACAAATGTTTGTTGCAGGGCTTAGTTTACATTACTGATGTCAAATTTTGTTCCATTCCTAATAAATTATAGATGATAGTTTTAGCAACACTGTTATTGAAGCAGAGAGTGTTTGATTCAATACATTAAAATCCAATTATATTCCTACACCGTAAGTGGATAATAATTGCTTTATTATTAAAACATGGCTTTCATTCTGACAGCGTTTAATGCCTTTTCTGAAACCAGCGCAGCACAATAATGTTGACAGAAAAGCTAAAGGTTATATGGACAGCAAAATGTCATGTGTTATCATTATACAACACAGAAAAGGTTTCCATTTATAGATTTCATTATCAACTGCATTTTATGTTCAAAATATTTAATCTGTCTTTTTTATCTCAGAATCCTGTGTTGACCTTCATCTTAAGGAGGATTTAAACAGCATACAATGCTGCTGTTCAATCATCTTTATTTTAGTTTTCCTGAAAATAGCCTATGAAAAAACAAAATCAAAATGTCGCATTTATTATTCATTTTTTCCTTTCTATTACGGTGCCTATTTTTTATAAAAAGATCATGAGCCTGGCTGGTTGCGATACCCAGTACTTACACTGCCTTTGCACACAGACTGAGCTGCACACCTGTAATCATCTAGAAAGTGGGGACTTCAGGCCTATATGTTCAAAACATATTCCTGATAAACTGCATAAACTTTCCATGTACATTCCGTGTGATCAAGGTGAAGGATTCTCCTACCAATTTGAACTTCACATAAAAAGCATTTTCAGGATCACTTTCACAGTGCAACCGCAGTCCATTATTACCCCTGTGGTGATGTTCTAAAGAAAGCTTTTTTCTAGCTTGGTGACTGCTGGCTTTCCTCTGTTCCCTTCTTGGCTGGTGAACAGTAAAATGTAAAAGAGCTTGCAAGGTTTGCATCTCTGTGTTTCCATTAACTTATGTCTCCAGAAGGCAGTTGTTTAGAGATTGAATTAGGATTTTGTTGGAAACAAAGATGATAAAAGTAGCTAGATTACTTCTAGTGGATTTTGTGAGAAATGCTATTATATAAGCATAGAAGCTTATATCTTCAGCCAAGAAAACCCAACAACAAAGTAAATGGAAAGAAAAGAGGATTAAGGGGACAATCAACAGAAAGGGTTCACTAACCCTGCCTTGCCCTGCTATTCCCCCGTGGAAGCTGGCAAAGAGCCACTGACTCTCAAGGAAGGGTGTCAGTCAGACAGGTAAGGACTTCATCTATCATATGTACATTTTATCTCAGTTTACATTGACCCTATGACATACACAAAATAAAACCTAGAAAAAAATTAAAAATCACTTGTATGGTATTAGGAAGTTCTAGTCATACACACACAGACTACAACAAAGCTTAGAGATACCAAGGCAAGCTATTTTCAAAATAGCTTGTAGAAAATGGGTTAACAAATAACAGTACCAAGTGTTTGTGCAAACCACAACACTAAACCCACTTTAAAAACTGTTCATGTGCTTAACCTTAATCACACTGACTGCCAGTGTGCCTAAGGGCCTTCATTACCAAAAAGGGTTGCAGCACTTCAGAGCTCTCTACAAAACAGAGGAAAGTTTGTGGAATGCCAGCTTCTGAAGGCCTTTTGCTACATCCCTACGCTCAGGACAATGGAGAGGAAATCAGATCCCTGCAAACTGGCCTTGCACAAAAGTACTGTGCACAGAGCAGAGGGTCCAGCCATGATGATGTGCTGGAAAGCCTTATGGCACAGTTCTTGTTATTCTCTGCACCAGCAGGAAATAGCCCACTCTGAAATAATGGAAATATTCAAACAAGATTGTATAATACTGGAATAGACCATGCCTCAACGCCTGTGACTGCAACACTCTCTTGTTTGTGTTTTTCAAAACTTTCAGGACATACGACATCTAGAGAGCCAGTAAACAAAGCACGTTTCAGTGGAAGACCTGACAGACCTGGTGAATCTGGAACACACAGGATGCTAAACCTTAGGCCACCAGGCTGCCTTTCACCATGCTCTTTACGAACAGGCTCAGCCAGTGCCCAGCTCTGCAGAGCACAAGGACGTGTCAATGCTGATTGCTGCAGGTGCTGTAGTGACTTGTGGAGCTCATTCCCAAAATTTATCTTTCTCACAGTTAGGACCAGATACAAAACACACTGAAGGCTGAATTATTTGTCTTAGAAGCTATAAAAAGGTCTTACAGCTAAAGAAATACATCTTTCCCCATCCCATTTGTAACCAATACATATCTATGATTTGACAGGAAAGGCACTCATGAAAACTGACTGTAGGCCAGGTGAATCCAGACTAAATCTGGATTAGGGGTGAAAGACAAGTTCAGTGTAGGGTCTGAAGGTATTTGCTCCTTCAGTTCAAGACTTCAAATTCCTATTAATGTCGTGGACACGTGTTATTTACAGACACTGAGATGGTCAGATCAGTCCATTGGCGTGATTTAAACCAGCAGTAATGTTCTGTTCTGAATTCAGCATTAAGCAGAACAGGACAAGTATTTCAGTTTTATTTTGATGGGTTTGATACTGTCAGGTCCAGGATTTTTTGTCTTTCTTTTCTGCTGTTCTAAACAGTCTGTTTAGAAATACAGTGACCAGCTGGCATGCATGTTATAAGAGGAAAAATAAATTAATTTAATGCAAGTGTTTGTTATTACTTTGGCTTTTCTCCAAAAAGATCAGAAAACTAGAATACCTATTCAAAGCCACCCAGAAGACAACATAAAGGACTTTCTAAACAAAGCTGATCAATCAATACATTTTCCAATAATCAGAAGGAAACGGTATCACCCTACAAAATAGTGATGGAAACCACATTACAACAAAGCCCTCTCAGAAGTGCTCTTGATAAGTTTTCAAGCTTTTCTTT
Organism: Nicator chloris; assembly: GCA_013400495.1. Classification (NCBI taxonomy): domain Eukaryota; kingdom Metazoa; phylum Chordata; class Aves; order Passeriformes; family Pycnonotidae; genus Nicator; species Nicator chloris. The sequence goes on along the minus strand of WAAE01006319.1, from coordinate 39,805 downwards.
GATAAGAAAATTAATAATCAACTTCTGATGGATCGTGGTCATCTGTTTTGCTCTTCTTGCTGCATGATCTAGACCAAGTCAGGAATTCAGAATGGAGACCTCACAATGAGGGATGCATCTTCTGAAGCAATCGTATCTTGTGCACTCTTTCTCTACAAGAATTTCTTCATACTTTACTATTTAGACAGATTAAAACAAAGTGCTACAATTTTAATAAGTGCATATTTGCTAGGTCACTTCCCGGTGAAAATGCAATGTGGAATTATTACAAACGTCCTGCAGTATTGCTTTGATATCAATATAGATTTGGGGCCCTATTGTATGCATCTGTCATCCTGATAAGACGTGAAATTGTAGTAAGTAAATAAAATTCATCTTAGAATTAATATTCAATGTTAATTATAAGTTATTAGTATTATTAAGAATACTCATCAATTCACATGAAATTGATTTCAAGATGAACGTGCCCCCTTGGACAGAAGTCGGCATAATTTCAGTGGCCCAGACATCACTGTTTTCAGACACGAACAAAAACAGGCTGGCTTTGAGGACACGAGTGAGAAGAGTGAGATTTTGGCTTTAACATGACGTGAACAACACCTCAAATACCACTTCAGTCATCCGCTGTCCACAAACTCTAAAAGACAGCCGGCGGAAGATGCTCTCACCCCCGCGGCGCGGGCCGTGACCGTCAGAGGGCGGCGGCGGCCGGCGGGGAAGGATCGGGAAACACCCGCGCACGGCGGCTTCAGGGACTGCAGGGAGCCCGGAGCCCACGGCAAAGGAGGGGGAAGGAGGCAGGGCAGGCGGGTTCGGCAGCGGCAGGAAGGAGCCTGCCGGAGGTGGTGGCAGGTGCCACCCGGGGAGCTCGGCCAAGTCCCGCTGTTGGCGGAGCTGCCGCCCGGCCGCGCCCGCAGAGGAAGGAGCTGCCCGGGCTTTCCAAGCACAACCAAGAGTTTGAGGCCAGTTCTGGCCGCAGCTTGTCCTGCATTGCCTTTTTATGATGCTCTGCATATTATTTGTCCTTGTCATCAGCATGAGGTTCTGATTTCTATTTAAGAAAGTTGCTCCAAGCCTGTTCAGCTGCTGAGTTTGCAGTCTCCGAATTCTTGCACTGACAGAGCTCTGTAAAATCCTTACCCTGCGTTTCTGAGATAGATTACCAGATAGATTACCTTAGCTGATCACTTAGAAAGCAGAGACCTTCTTATAATCTTTCTTACCAATAATTAAATCACTTCAGGAACAGTTAACCTCCCAAAAATTGCCAATATCAGGATAACTGGTTAAAAAAGTAGACTAAGCCTAAATATTTATGGTAAACTCCTGGAAAAATCCATGAAAACACTGTCTCTGTTTTCAGTGTAAGTTGCCAATACCCTAGAGCCCCCACTCCAACTCAAGGGAATACAGAGCATAAGATAGATCCATACTGAATGTACTGATATAAAATGTAATTCTGTAGATTTGCTTGTCACATACTACAAAAACATTAATGGGCAGGTACAGATGTCCCAAGATGTCTGAAATAAAATATTCAAACCATTTTCATTGTTGGATATTAGCCAAAAAACTGAAGTTCTCTGAGGAAAAACATTATCTTCCTTTTCCTGATCACTGAGGATAAATGCTCTTCAAGCTTTAATTATGGCCTGATTTTTCATTGAAGATGCAGTTATAAGCTTGGACAAAATTAACTTTTGTTCAGATGTCTTTTACTCTTTGTTAAAATGCAAGTTGGTACAACTTAATGGATAATTTACAATATTTAGCCCAGCTGTACAGTGATATATTGATTTCTTGATCTTGCATCATTGATGAATGTGATTCCCTTGAAAAGATACGAAAAATGCCTACAGATAGACAGGCCTTGCAGAGAAAAGAAAGGAGACTGAAAAAAATGTCTTTTCTGGAGTAGATCAAAGCAGCCCACTGGAGGGAACTGTACACGGTGGTATTTAATTGATCTTGCTGCACCTGAAGAGAACAGGGCTCACGGGACCTCGCCATGTAAGAACTCTTATTAAACCCACATGAATTGTGCTTCAGTTTTGTCCAGGATTCCGTGGCTGCTGCACTGACAAGCTGATTAGAAGCCCCTGGGGGGAAGAACTAAAATGAATAAACATTCTGCAAGTGTCAGGCACCACAGAACCCTTCTGTTAGCTGGTAATAGGAAACAATATCTACTACAGCACATCTCAAAATTGGAGGTCCAATAGTTTTCCATTTTACTCCTCCAGTTTCTTTAGAAGTTCTTATTTACAATAGATTTTCACAAGCAGTGCCTGCATTAGACTGAACTTAAGGCCAGAGCAGTGGAAGCCCTTTGCCTTGAAAAGGTGTTTTAACAACCCAGAATATTTCACTGGATTGTAGACAGCAAAGCGTGGACTAGAGCAAAGGCATCTTTGAAGGATATAACTAGGTAATTTTTTTGAGACAAGCCAACAAATACTGGAAAGCACATTTTCAAAATATTTGAAGAAAGACAACTGAGGAACAGACAACTACTCAATTACCTTCTAACAGCCAGCTTTGGGGTTTTTTTCACATAACTCCAACTTTTTTCATCTGTTTCTTTCTTCACCTCTTTTATGGGTTTGCAAATTGCATGCAAACACCTATAAAGTTGCACTGATCAACTGGAGCTCAAAGGAGAAGAGTCCATCCATTACAGGACAGTGGCAAGACTGGGGAAAGGGAACTGGGCTGACTGTCTGTGAGTGATCATCAAAACTTTTCTATCCCAGATTCAGGATCAACACACAAAGAGGTTTCAAGAAATGACCAGATAGTTAATTAATACATTGTCTTGAATCTAGGTTCAATTCTAAATTGTGCCATTAACTTCCTTCTTTTCCTGAATGTGTGTATCAAATCACTTGTTCTAGACAGAAATACACATAGATGAATTTCTACTATCAGTCAATTTAAAAGTGCCATATTAAGTCCCAGTTGCACAGAAACATTAATTTACACGTCTAAAAGTGACTGCCGTCATAAAACCAGGGTTGTATTTTGTTGCCATTGAATACCTCAAGCACATTTTAAATCATTATTTTCGAGGCATCTATTAATTAAAAAGAAATTATATACATAATATTACATAAGCAAAGCACCTCTGATCATTCTTTTCTGCTGACAAAAATACACATTTTCAAGTCAATGAAAGTCTGTTCATTCATCTGAGAGAAAATATTTTGTTGGCTATTTCACATATCATGATAAGTCTATTGAGAGTAACTGACTGGATTTTATTTGAAAACGTGTTGTAGAGCATTAATGAACAAACCAACGCAATGAGCTGCAGCTGCTTCTTGACAGCAGCGTGCAGAAAACTGTGAATTTGTTAGCAAATTCGTTAGCAAACTCTGATTAGCAAAGTCCTGTTTCCTACCTTTGGTTATTAAGAAAGGTTATATTTGCCAGAGAGACAGGTTTTGGGTTTTTTTTAGTCTATGACCCACAAACTTTAGTGACTGGCAAAGACAACATTTTGACTATTCAGCTCAATTCAAGACCAACTTTAGTTGAGCCAAATTCTCCTTCCACTATTCAAAACAAAAAAGCATAACTCAGAAGGATTGATAAGGCCCAATGGAGAATTTCCTTGAGAAAATCAGATGATGATTTTAAAGACCCAGCATCATTGTGTGGTAGTAATTTGACACTTGGCCGTTGATCCAGAAGTGCAGGTTCATCCACAGAATCATAAAGGTTGGAGAAGACCTTCAGGATCAAGTTCAACCTTCAAGCGAACAGCTGCCTTGTCACCTAAAGCATGGCACTGAGGGCCACCTCCAGGGATGGTGGCTCGAGCACTTCCCTGCAGCCTGTTCCCATGTCTAATTGCTCCACCTCACTGTTCAGCCTAATGCCAGTGTCATCTAGGACTGATTTCAAAACACTCTTGGCATCAGTTGTCTCTCTGAAGACAAGTGCTTTCCTAACAATTAGTGCAGGAAAAAAATTGCCTGCCACGTCAAATCTTATCTTTCCAGTTCGACAGCTCTATTCTGTTGGTTCCCTTATAGGAAAAAAAAACCAAAACCAAGAGCCCCACATAACACGGACAACCAGAAAACCACAGACAACCTGGAAATGACCCAAACACCTGCCAAAAACTTTTCTGGGAGGAAATTGTCTCCTCATCCATTCTCATTGAGTTCTGTCATTAATGTGCACATATCCACTCACGCTCCAAAAGAAAACAGTGTTTTCCCTGTCACAAGAAAATAGCATCCAGTGCCTTAGACTGCGTGGCTACTTATGTACTTAAGGCAATTGTTAGCAAACAATTTGGATTTTCAGTAGTACCTGTGCAGGATACATTCTTGGCTCCCACTGGAAAGAGTAATGAGTTATGCAATAAAAATATACTTTGGCATAAATTACACCAGTCTGCCACATGCTGCTTTCAAATTACAGCTGGAAAATACATTATATTTGTCCAACAGTTATTGCTTTGAATTGCTGCAAATCTTGGGGCCAGAAGCCTGAGTCTTACCATGGTCTGTGCTTAACATTTCATAATTCTTCAATCAATTTTCTCCTTCTACAGAGAGCTCACCATTGTTATTGTCATTTGATTTTTACTGAGAATTCTTACGAACCAGTAGTATTATTTCCAGAGCTGATAGGTCATGAAACCCCTGAAGCTGTCATTAAAATTCAAAAACATTCTCTCATGAACTATTTCACTCTATATATACATTGCTGCAGGGTGGCTCAAAATATGACAGGTGCAAGCCCAAAAATATACCTGACCTGCATTTTAATTTTGTCTTTCTCATAATCATATTTCAGAAGAGGTTCCTTTCTACAATGTCATTTCTAATAACAACATTACAAACACTTTTAGGTCCATCAATAATTGCTACTCCTTTTCCAGCTCATAATGGACTGACTTTCTTTTAGAAGAAACCTGTCTGTAAAGGACTTTTTCCATTTTCAAATTGCACTTTCTTCTTAATACCTTGTACTTAATGCTTTTTGGAGAAAGAGGGCTTAGGATTTTATTCAAAGCATATTCCTGAAATCCTTGTCTACACATAATGTGCACTCTTGAAATTGGAAAGGAGGCTGGCTGTAATGCTCACTGAAGATGCAAAGTACCTGCCTTTGATTATTATGGTCCTTGCTTCTCAGTAAGCATCTCCTTCCTTTGTAATACTAACAAAGTCCTACCTTTGATTATCCTTGACTTTGTTTAACTTTTCTTTACCCCAAAGGTAAACACCTAGAGACTGGATTTCATGCCTCAGGATTGTGCTTTACCCCAGTATTACACATAGAATCACAGAAAACACTAGAAGCATGTTAATAGAGAATTGCAACTTATTTTAACAAGGCCAAAACCTCACCCTACACATTTTTGCTTTTCTTGCCATTTAAAGCACTGAGACCTTTTAATTAAACAATTACATAAACAGGCATAAGCTTCTCAATTTACATATTTTACAGCCAAAAATCTGCTCTTGCAGCCTTGAGCTCCCTGGCACAGGTTTGGATTCCTGGTAAAGAAAATACCAGCTGGGAAAATCAGCAGTTAGTAGTGGTTCTTTAGGACTATGGAGTTATCCTGGTACACATCTATCCAGCCATCCCAGTGTGAAGTGTCAGGAACGAAACATCCACATGTGACCTGGTTCAAAATGTCCCTGTCAGATGCACAATCTGTAACAGGTCATGGTGTCTCTAACAGTGTTTTGCAGGCAGCTTATGGGATCAGGTAGGGCGGGCAAATCTACGTAAAACTAGGGAGTCACACTCACATTGATCTCACTCAATTCCCATAAATATTTGCCCAGAGACAAGTGGCCTTGGAGATAGTCAGAACATGGAAAAGCAGAGCCCTGCTAACCTGATCCAGTTTTGAAGTTTGCCAAGACGAATGTCAAGAAACTTTCCAACCTTAATTATTCCCTGTGGAAAATCTCCATAAAGTGTTAATCCATAACTCCACTCAGCAATATTCAATTTATGTGTTTTGTTTAGAATTCTAATTTCAGAAATCCTAATTTTAAAATAATCATAGGCATTTTATAATTGAGCTGAAAAATTAAACTCTGAACTTATCAGTTCCTTCTGGAATATCAGAAACAATAATTAGCTACGCTGTAATTTCATCACTAGACCCATAATTTTCCAGACATAAGAGAGTCTTATTAAACAGTTTGGTCAGGGTTGTTAGGTTTTGCAATTTTAGCACCATTCTGTTAAAGTTGGATTTGACACTCTCAGATACAGCTCCTAATATCTGCCTTTCAGTAAAAAGAATATCTCGTTTGCACAATATGTTATGCATGGGTTAGCAGCAGAAAAATGAAGAAAGGTTCTTTCAAAACCACTATGCTTGATATTGAGAATATATTCATATATGTTCATATGGTCTGAAATGGGCTGTTAGTGCCATAGCACAGTAAATCCATATGGCCACTGGTCACTTAATGTTTTCCAGAGACACCATTTATTAAATTACCACACATTTTTCTTTCGGAGACCATGTCTTCACCAAGCTTTATCACCTGCATAATATTTGAAGTGTGTGAACTGGCTGATGAGAGAATCACTTATTTTCCTGTTTTAAATCCATTCCAAATCAAGAACTTGTACTTTAAACTACTATTTTGCAAATTCTTGCATGGAAATATGATAGGGATCAATTACTCCAGAAATAATATATCTAAAGAAGAACTGCTTCCAAGTTATCTGCTGTAGCCAGCACCATACAAACCTGTTATGAATTTCAGTATGAAATGCAGATTAATGCTGTCAGAAACTGGTGAAAGACTGTCATGCCACAAAACACAAGACAGTACAATGCCCATTTGAGAAGAATTGGGTTTCTTGAACCTTGATTTGGAAAATTGGGTTATTTCTGAAGAAGTTATTCCAAGTAGCTATAAATTAGAGGGGAAATAAAAATTAATTTCTTATTGCTATGTAGTGCCATGGAAACCTGCAAGAACACAGAGCTAAGTACATATTTCATATTTTCCCTCAAAACCTATCTGTATTTGGAAAAAATGATAAAGTAGCAGAAATGCAGGCTCACAGGAAACACAGAAGGGTCTCATTTCAAATCATAGCTACCAGCACCTGTCATTCAACCCTGCCCAGGCTGAGGAGAAGCAGAAGGGACTCTGAAATGCTGAACCCCAGACTGGTGCTCTGGCAGCCTTCTCTGACTGATCAGCTTTGTGGCCAATCCTGCTTTTATTACCTACTTTGCAGTGAGGAATTATGCTTAGTTACAACTACGGTTCCCCAACAGTCTTAGGCTGCAATGCAAGATGTAACCAGAGGTATGTATTCTATTACCAGCTGCTAAACCCAGCTGGGGCAGAGTTCTTTATCTCTTCCACCACCCATCCTCCCTCAGGGGGATCTTCTGTCCATGGGCCATTGAGGGTCACTGCATGGCTGATAAAATTCCATCATCCCACTGGGAGATGCTGCACCCAGTGGGAGGAGCCAGGCATTCCTGCCTGGATCAAACCTGAGATTCAGAACTCCAGCACAGCCTGTTTGCACTGCATTCCCAGAGGAAGACCAGACCCATCTCACCACCACTGGATCTTCAGAGGAAAACGACACCCTTCCACAGCATCACTGCTGCAAGAGAACCACATCTGTCACTGCAGGAGGACTGCAGCCACGATTTAATTGGACTGCTACCAACACGCCGACCGCCAGGGTGTCAGGTTGTGTTCTGATTCTGCCAGTGTTTCTGTACTACTGCATTTCATTTCCATTTTCCCATTAAATTGTAGTTCTGACTTGAGATCTACCACTGGTTTGCTTTCAAACCAGCATACCAATAATAAACACAGCAGATAAAATAATCTAGCAATACGAGGGATAGGTAACTTAGAGACATTCTGAATTTCAAAATTATTGAAAATTACTCATGAAGAAAGAAAATGCTTTGCCATTCAGAAGTATCTGTGATTACAGGCATTTAAATTATTTAAGTGACTTTTGGAGTTGCCAGCATAAATTGAATGCCCAGATTTGGGGAATCTTTATGGGATTTCCTTGTCTAGATAACTGCCTAAAAAGAACAGAGACTCTAAATGCTTATAATAAGAAAAGCAATATGAGGAATTATTCACCACTGCAATTAGCCACGATCTTCTCCCTAGGCCATTTGCAAGCTGCAGTTCATCCCATGTTTACTTCTAAAACAAAGTTAAATAGTCATAGCACCTAGGACAACACAGGGACAAACTGCAAAGTTCTGAAGAGATGAAGAGATGAAGAAAGTTGGTGATCCTTGATCAAATGATTTATGCACTTCTTACACCTTGCACATTTAACACCAGCTGCAGATTGCAGTGACATCTTCTGACTGTTCCCCATCTTGAAACTTCAGATTAGCCAAACTACACTGAAAGGGAGAGCTCGTTCTGTCACAGCACTGCATCAGAACAGTCAAATATCCAAAACACAGTTTTTGACTTTGCTGAACATCTTGCTGTAAACAGCTCTTTGTACATATAAAAGGAAATTGTATGTCAGAATTTTTATTATTTTCTTACATGCTCACACTACAATAAACTGCTTGGAAGGAAGTAATACTCTGTATACAACCTGGAACAGGAGAAACTGCAGTGCAGAAAGAGTTTCACCCAGCAGCAGCTTGCCACTGAAACGATGGTAGGCAATTATAGAAAATGGACACTCCACACAAAAGTTTGTTGCCAGTTTGCCAGCGCCAAAGGGTTGGCAATTGGCTTTGGCAACATTTACAGATACGTGCTCCTGCCCGTATAAAGTTCCTGGATTGGGAAATAAACCTGGGGAAAAGATGGCTGCACTCTGCAGTTTGAAACCATCCATATTCATTTTGCTTTGCCTCCATGCAGATGTAGGATGCTTCAGACGCACATGTTGGCAAGACTGAGAGTTTTCAAAAGGCTTTAAAGAAGAGAAGTGACATATTCAAGCAGTGGAAAATATTCCAGAATTCGCTAGGGGCCCGACTCCTAAAGAACAGGGAAAAATACCTGAAACCAGAAGCATATTCTCCTGCTGTTCAATGTGTTTCCCAGCAGGTTGGACATGAGGAAATAGGCTTCAAACCCTGCTTCTGGCTTAAACTATGGGAAGGTGATAAAACAGATCCACTCAATGGCAAAATACTTCAGGATGAAATCTGAAAAGAAGCCAGTCTTGCTCTAAAATTAAACTTTAACTGTGAAACATAGAAAAGTTTTACCCATGAAACTTGACATAATTTTAAGACCACTCCTACCCTAGATGAAGAACACAGCCATCTAAACAGCCAAATGGGAGAAGAAATAAGTATCAAACCCTGCACTAGTACAGATAATTCCCCTACCCTTTATTTCATTACTTACATGTTGATAGAACTGAAATCACTGTTTCCAGGATGTTTATGGGAAATACTACTAAAAATTACTTCATGAAGCACCTTTAATACCCCCAGTGAGGTATCAGATACCAGAGTGTACAGGGAAAATTCTTAGCCAATGACTTAAGCAAAAAGCGACATGGATGAGTGGTGTACACGGAATAAAATATCAAACAGCCTTTTACCTTTAGCCTTGAAAATGTTGCTGAGTTGTTGTTTGAGGGGTTTTTTTCTTTAATATTTTGTGTGATATGACTGCTGAGATGTATTTGAAAAAACTGCCAATTTAGGACAGGGAAGACAAAAAGGGCCAAGTTAAAAGAGTTTTCATTTACAAATTTCTATGGGGATTAACAGAATCAGCAGTTTAACTGTTTGATTTGTCCTTAGGGCTTAGAGCAAAACTACTGTAATATTTCACTTCTCAAAAGTCAGCTGTCAGTATCAATGATTACATGAAGTCACAATTGAACAACATGAACAATCTTTCAAGGACTTGCAATTAGTATGCAAAACCCCATTATGTTACTGACAGTAAGTGATAGCTCTCTGATAGTAAACACTTTTCAAGAGACACCCCTAAATTTCTAGCAATACCTCCTTCATTTTCATGTCAATTTGATGAATCCCTGTGCACAAAATAAAAAAAGATATTCAAATACAATTTAAAAAGACATTTTAAAGATAGCCAGCCTGAACAGCCTAATGGAGGAGTAAATAGAGATCAAGGCAGCCATAGTGACTACTAAATCTGACAGATTTCCATGTTATCAGCAGCATCAAACCCAGTATTTGTATCATAGACAAGCAAGAGCTTTCCTCAAATGAGTTTACTAAAGCAGAAGCAAACAGACAGGAGGACTTGCTAACAGGTCAAGCCAAACCAAGAATATCTTCTTGGTCCTTGTGAATCCTGTTCCTGTTTCCTCAGCTGTGCCTCTTTCCATAGATTAGTTTGTTCATAGCATTAAACAAACCTGAGGTACAGCCACCAAAAAACATACCATGCTATTTTTAGGTGGACTCTAGAGCTCATTTTGGCTAAGGTAGAAATAATTTTTTTCATAGTGCTATGGTGCTGTGTTTTGGATAACTTGGGGGTGTTTTAGTTATTGCTGAGCAGCACTTACAGAGTCAAGGCATCTTCTGCTTCTCACACGGCTGCAACAATGACAAGCTGGCGGTGCACAACAAACTGGGAGGGGACACAGCAGACCCCAACTGACCTAAGGGATATTCCACAACACGTGGCATCATGTTCACTGCACAGAGCTAGAGGAAGGAGGAAGAACATTCAGAGCAAAGGCACTTATCTTCCCAAGTCACCATTACGTGTGATGCCTGTGATACCCTGCTTCCCTCAGGATGATGGAACACCTGCCTGTCCATGGCAAGTGGTGAATGGATTCCTTGATTTGCTTCACTTCTGGGTGCAGCTTTTGCTTTACTTACTAAGCTGTCTTTACCTCAACCCACAAGTTCTCCCTTTTGCTCCTCTGACCCTCTCCACCACCGCACCAGAATGCAGCGAGGGAGAGGCTCTGTGGGGCCGAGTTCCCTGCTGGGGTTAAAGCAAGACAGCTCCAAGACTGGGCAGTGCCTGAAGCTTGTGCTGAGCTGGAATGCATGTCAGAAATAGCTTTTAATACTCAGATAATCCAGGCAGTTCGCTAGAAGACGTTTCCTTTCGTTCCACTAATTTCACTCCATCACACAGCTCTCCAGGGTCCCTTGGTGCTGAAGCACCTCCTGTCTTCAAAAGGTCTTCTCCAGGAAACTAAGCTCTGGTTTAAGTCCTCTTAGGTAACCATGGCAGGGATTGAATTTGTCAGAGAAAACTGCCACTCCCTTCTTATTGTTGAAAGAGAAATATATATTGGTTTGAAGTAATGCCATGATCAATATATAATATTCCAGGTACAGGAAATAGATGGTTCTGGAAACCGAGCCAGCAATGCACGATGCTCTGGAACCCTACACGCAGATAAATTCTGATCATTCACTGCCAAGCCTTGTTCAAAGACATGGTTCATGTTTACAGCTCTACACCTTACAGGCTGACTGCAAAACCAACCCCACAAATTATTATCACAGATCCCAACAAAGTAAACTTCTGTGGAAACCTTAGAATTTGAATGACGTTTTCCAAAGACCTCCTTCTTACACAAGGTAAGAAAGATGTACATAACAAGAGAAATTAAAACAAAGTTTTAAAATAATTTGTGCTGCCAAAAAAGCAACAATAACCTGAACACTATATACGCTATAAAACTATTTTATAAGCACTAAAAGAAATCCCATATTGTCTATTAAAAATTTATCACCAACCCTAAAATTTTATTTCATCTAGAGCATAAAGCATAATTGAAAGGAATAAACAAAGAAGAGTTAGGTTAATAGTGCACAGCAACAGAACAAACCTGAACTGTGAAAAGCAAGATAATGAACACATTTTAAATCATGCTGCACAATAGGAATTTACTCAAATGTGGTATTGAAGAAGTGATGCAAGGTTCATTTTCCAGGTGTTTTTATAGATAACTTTGCTTTTTACTGCATGTGCTGTATATTTTCTGGATGGAGTTTGACTCTTTTCACTTTTCTTGCTTAGAAAATGGCAGGGGTGAGGGGTAAACAGATTCTACTGAATTACTTATTATTTTAAACACATCAAGGAACTTTCCTCCTAAGCTTAAGCATTGTGTGAAGGTGTTGAACGATGATGAACACAATTTTATTTCAAAGACTGAATGAATTTGAAGCAGAGTTTGAGGGCAGAAACTGCCTTCAAATCCACATACCAGTTGTCTACTAGGCCACTGCATACAGTGTTGAAATTATGAGGAAGGAGAACTGATATTTGCAGATATGATGTCATCTGGAAACTAAATTGTTTGGTTGTTTAAGATTGTAGCTGTGCAAGATATTTCACAAAAGATATTCTGTGGATTAACAGAACATCCTGTTACAGTGGGCAGAACAAAAGACTTACAGGACCTTTTCTAAGATCATTAACAAGCCATTCAAATTCATACAATTCACAATTTTTGTGCCACATCTCTGTGCCACATAATCATATACAACACCTTGTCTCTTCTAAAAAAAATCATGGCTGTGGAGAAGAGGCAAAATGCTGATGTGAAGTGAATTAATCAACTTCAAGGAAAGTAAATTCATTTTATTCAAATTAAATAAATTTTCAAGGACAGAGACCAGACTTGCTCCTCAAGACACCAAGAGTTTTCTGGTTATACAGAGTGCACTGAAGCTAATGACTGCCAAAAACTAGCTGTGGGGGAAATGGGATTGTTCCCATTGACTTCAAAGCACTTGGCACCAAGCCATAAGGAAAATGGGAAAGCCTCAAGGACAACACAAGACTTGGATGAAAAAAATTTACCATACTGGTACATTTTTAAGGGGAGATAACATGAGAAATTTGAAAACTGACACAGGAACATCACAACTGTTGACTGGCACAAGGGAGGTTTTAGCAGTTTAAAAAATGTCCTTGTGGAAAAATAGTTACAGATAAAGGGTAAGGTACAGAGAAACACAAAACTATTTCTAGTAAGAGAGAACTGAATTCAGTAATTCATAGTAGTCCTGATTAGAATTTGAGCGTGACTTTTATCTTGAAGTAGAAAGAAAAAGAATATGAAGTATGAATTATCCACGTGATCTGAATCAAAATTTCATGTTGAATTCCCTAGCATTTGCTGGCTTGTCCTACTTACTTCAGTCATTTAAATGTGTTCCACTAAATTAACTTTACTTAAAATATTCTAAGCTGGTTTTGTATTTTTTATTTGCAATATCACACAAACTAGGTCTCACTGTTGCCTCTCTCACGCTACAATGCAACTCTTTTGTACAAAAAGACCAGACCAAAGCATCCAGGGGGCTAAATGCCTATTACCTGAAACAGCCTGTGTTTCCAACAGATCCTATTTCAAGGTAAATAAAGGCCCATTTAGCAGGACTGGCTTTTAGTTAGCTATACAATTTACCTTGCTGCAGGTCAAAGCTTTCAAGTTGTCACAGAATGATAGCTTGCATGGGCTGTTTCCTTCTTAATACAAGATATTACACTGAACAAAGACAAAGCTACTTCATCCTCAAGGTGTCTAGCAACCACAAAAATATTATTCACACATGATACAACATGGTTTTCAAGGCAGAACCGTCCCATGGGTACATCCCGGGGCTCTGCTGCCTCACAGGCTGACAAAAGGTCTGGCTATCAAAAAATCTTTATGTAACAGCTCTATAACAGAAGATAGATAACACTGCAGGCAAAGTCTGGATGGAATAGCTATTGATTGAGGCTGCAATCAAAAATGGGAGAGCCTTGAATTTATTTCTTCCTTTTGCTACTGGTTGGTTTTGAAATGTCATGGAAATCCCTTCTGCATCCCCCTGGCTGGGAGAAGTGACTCCTCCAGTGCTGGTGCAGTACCTGACAGGAGGGTTGAGAACAAGGAGTAATTTACTCCTAGAGTAGCAGCAGTTATTTCCCAATGGAGCAAACTCACGGCATGCACATAGCTACAAAGAGCTGGGTTCCTTCCTCAGCCACTGCATGACAGCACTTACAGTTCTGCAACCAATTTTTGGCATTCAGCAGTTCAGCCATCAAGTCTGTCACCAGCAGTACCTGGTGGGGCACAGCCACCCCTACTAAACATCACTGAGAGAAAAAGTGTGGGCTCTTGGTAGGAGGGCAGAGCACAAGGAGGCTGCTCACCAACTGGGCCACTCCTCACTGGCCCCAGTGAAAATGCCCACACCCAGCTGGCTGCTGGGCTAGCAGCACATCACCACCAGAAGGAATATGCAGCTTGTGCCAGTCTCAGGCAGTTGGGGAAGCATTGCAGTTCTCAAAGTCTCCTACACACCGGAGATAAAAGGTTCCCCAAATGTCTCCACGTGACATACTCAGCTTTCGTGGCTCTCTGGGTGCATGCAATTGGATTCCTTCTGAAGGGGACTGAACCAGCAGCTTTCCTTCAAAGCAGCCCAGCATATGGCTGACTAGCATTATCAGCCACTGTGTACCTCATGCCTTTTCCCTCCAGAAGCCCTGAAGCCATGTGTTCATGTGGTGACAGTGGGACAGGGGAGACAGCACTCAGAATAAACTCTTGTATCCCATATGAAAAAGACATGCATAGTCCCAGCAATAACTGCCTCGATGTGCTTACAATACTGCTATGAAATGCCTAATGTAAACGAAGACACAATTTCACTAAATTCAAACTGTGCTACATGGCAAATTCAGGGTCTCTGTGGCCATTTCAAAATTCGCCATCATTGGAGTAATAACAAAAGATATAAAAGTAATTAATACAAGCACTTTTTTTCTAAATTGCTCTGATTGTTTCAGAGGAGTATTAAGTAACAAAAAAAAAAACAACAAACTTATTCAGAGATGAATGGAAAATTCGCATTTGAGTCAAGCACTGGAATCCTGCTTAGGTGGAACACATTTTGTTTAAGATAGAGACACGTTCTGCTCAGGAGAACAAGTTTCAGCTGAAGTCTCAATACTAATTTCTGGGTTTAAATCAAGTTATGAGTGACAGCCATCCCTTATGGGCCTTTCTCTTCTGACTGTTTTTTCAATGGCTCATCTTTAAAGACTTCACAAAGACTGTTTTCTTCTGTTATGGTCTTTTTTGCTCTTCATTGTTCTTAGTAAAACTTTTTTTTTTCCCCAGAGACATTGTTTGGTCTATAAGTTCCAAACTGCTGTAATTTGCCTTGCTGGGACACTTTAATTTTCCACTCCTTCCTAAGACAACCAGGGCCTTATTCCCATTTAATTCCCACCAAGTGATCCTGTGGTTAACCAGAGTTAAAGAACTCTGCCATAATTTATAGAGTGGAATTCTTCACCACTGTATCCATGAGCTCACTGTAATTGCTCCCAAGCTGTTGGCTGGATTTTTGGGACTGCAGTTGGAGGAGTGTCCTTCTAAGGACAGCAGGGAGAGGCACTGCCCAGGACACACCTGAATCAGTGCTCACCCAATGCATGACTACCACTGATGAAAGCAAAGACTTCCAATTGGAAGGCTAGGAGAAATTAAACTGTAATAGAGACCTGCAGATGGAGATCAGAGAAGGATTCCTAGGACTCAATTTTATCAAAGACGTGAAACACTTCTAAAGTGAACACTTGAAACTAACAGGAAATTTCTACTCCTTCAGAACATGACCCCCTTTGCCATCACCCCTCTTTCTGATAATTTAACCTCACATTTCCTGTTATTTCAGGCAGCCATTGATGTAAGAATGGAAAGCAATTTTTACTTCATAAATTAGGACCTTACCTATGGGTCTGCATTATAAATAAGGAATATGTGAGCTTGCATATTGCTTTCTTCATCCCTATCCTTTGAATCACTGAGAAGTAGATTTCCAGGGGAATTTATCTATGCCCTAAGTCATTCCTTGCACAAGCAGTGAACAGTCTAAAGGTAAAAAACCCCTGACTGCATAAAAAATTCATTGAATAACAAACACAGCCTCCAAAGCAGCAGCATATTCACAGGCTATTCTTAGTCAAGACAAAGGGTAGGTTCACAACCAGGACAAAGACAACTGGGCACCACAGCTTGTTCAAGCAGCTGTGCAACAAAGGGCATGTGTGGAGACTGTTTCCACTACTTCGCCAATAAATAAAATATTCCCTGTACTGACACAAGAACCCCAGGGTCAATGTCTCTGGTCCTTTTGCAGTGGCCTGTACTTGCTTTATCATGAAACAAAATGCAAATTGAAAATAATAAGCCCAGAACTGGCATAAGGAAATGTAAGGAAATGAGAATTACGTTCTCTGCAGTAAGACCGCATCAGTACCATGTCCAGTTTGGTTTTGCAAAGTCATTGCAAATTCCAGTGCCTGAGGATGCACAATCAGGGTATACTTCTAATAAAATGTTCCTGAATTAAGTTGATGTGTATTTATACATTTTAGTCATCTTAGTCCATAACACAAAAGAAGTTAAATGGTTAAAGAGTTTGAGGTTGACAGAACACATCATTTCCTCTATCACTTTCCTATTATCTACATTAACGCAAGTCCCCAGATGGCTACTTTTCAATTGAACAAGACTACAGAAACATTTCCTTCAAGAATAAAAATCTTTACATAGAATCACTAAGCTTAGTGGCAATAACAAGACAGAATGACTGGCTGTGTACTTGCACTTATGCATTTAGTGAATACTGAATTTCTGAAGGGTCTTAGCAAAGGCTCACACATTTGTGTTCATTCCAGTTTCATTCAAGGAAGAGAAGACACTCCCACCTGCTTTCCAGCACACCAATGGGCCATGGGGGAACCCATCCATTTGTCATTCAGAACAGAGTATGACAGCGGGGAACTTCCATCAGCTTTCCAAAAAGAAACAGAGTGTTCCTCAAGTCCCAACTAAATTGTGTGAAAGGAAAATCCTAGCAATTCCCAATGTTGGTGTAGTAGCACTGAAATGCTAATCTGGACATTAATTAATACTAAATTAGTTACAGTGGAATGAAATTCCACCAACATGAAAATCAAAGGAGCTAAGCATAATTTGCCACATAAGATAAATATTTCTACTTTAGATGGGAATTGTAACAAATGATTTTTATGTAAAATGAATTGATGTCAAGTGACAGTGAAATTCCATTGGAAGTGAATATTAAATTCACATTGTTTTCAATAAAACCCCTAATTGCATTGTATGCTGTTAACATCAGAATAAGATTCCCACAGCCTGTACATGGAAACCCAAAATATCGTATCATACATTCAGGGTAAAGCCACTGTCCAGGAAAAAGGGTGAAATAGGAATTTTAAAAGCTCTGCCTATATTTAATTGTGAAAGTGCCTATGATCCTAAGTGGAGTCTTTCATTGTGGTGAACAATTTATATTAGCTTAAAAAGCACCTAGAAACATTCTTGGCAGTTCATACATGCTTTGATTTAAAGAATCTGCTCAAACGGGTATTGGGGTAAAACAATCTCTCACTGATTTTGACTTCTTCAAGTGATGATTGTTAAAAACATATTGTAGCTAATATCAAACTGAAGAACTGCAATCAAGGGAGATAAGCCTTTTGAAACTGTCTATATCCTTAACAGCATATAACCTGTCTTACAGGCAGTATCTAGGCCTTACACACTATTTACTGCTATTACATAAAGAATCCACAGCCAGAAATTCCAGTTATGCACACCCTTGCCTGAATACAAGCTGAGTGTCCCCAAAAGAGCCTCCCTTGTTAGTACCTGTGCAGCAATTATTCATGAAATTCACTAATGGGCTTGATGCGACTCCAGGCTCGAACAGGTATCCAAGGAACATGGGATGAATCATCACCTTCAGTTTTCAATTGGCTCCCATGGGAGCCCAGTCAGAATCCGAGGAGTCAGATTCCACTTCTGCTTCACATTTTCCCAGTAACGGTGAGATGTCCAAGACTACTCCAAGCCCAGTTTTACTAGGCTATATAATTCCTCACTCCTCTTTCAAAAATCTGACTTACATTCCCATTGACTTCAGTGAGCACGAGTGATTAATGAGCCTTAAGGTTCAGGTGGAAAAACAGAATTACCTGGCAGTGAGGCAATCAATCCATCATCACCATGGATTTCAACTGCTTCAAAGAGTTTAAGGTTTGTTGAGAAGAACTTGAGAACACAACACACTGCCTGCAAAAACACCCTTATCCACTTCCAGTTCAAGAGGTCTCATTTATTTTGCCATTATACCTTCAAGAATGAAGAACTGATCTCCCCAAGCCCCTCAAAAATAAGTTATAACTTAATGATTAAGGTTTCTGCTATTTTAATGGAAATAAGACTTACTGAATCCATGATTCAAAAAAACCACAATATTCCTCATACAGTATTCTGAATAAGACACTGACCTACAATTCTGACTTGGTTTTTCCCCTTAGTAAATTACTCCTTTCTAGAATCTCCTTTTACCTGGAAATACAAAAATAAGAGCTTAAAACCAGATGTAATCGGAGCCTTCTGGTCAAAATTCTACATAATGAACTGAAAAAGCAGTCTTGAGTCAGACAAAATTTATTATCAACCTAGCATATAACAAAAATACATTGGAATGGTAACATTTTTTCGAATAAACCTCACTGGAGGATGTTTTTAAGTCAGTATAGACACTTCTCCTACACCCCATTCTTATAAATTAAAATGAGAGAGACTGAGGGAGAGCTGAGCACACCCACGGTAAAAACACTTTCATTCTGTTCATCCCTTTTAGAGCGGCAAGAGGTTTTATTGTTTCATATTATTCCATTGTTAGTGCTTGTGATATTAGTTGTTTGTTTGTTTGTTTAATAAATAGTTTTTTCTACTTTTTCTAAGAGGAAGTTTATTCCCGAACTAACTGAGAGCGAGGGGCTGTTTTGGGCTTGATTCCTAGAAGATCTTATTTAGAAGTTTCCTCCCAAATTTGCCCTAAACCAAGACAGGCACCTGCTGAATATTTTCAAAGGAAAGTACAAGCAGAGTTTGCTGTATAATTTTACTGCAAGAATGAAGATTGCCACATAAATCACTTTCAATCTCTACATAATTGTGCTTTGAAAATCTACAAACCTCCTTTTACAAACAAAATGGAGGGCCAGACCCTTTTCCTTTATTCCCACTACTTCACGTCATTCTAGACGTGCAGAAGAGCTATAAACTGGGATTAACAGGTTGGTTGGACAGGTTTATAGCTGCTTTATATCCTTGCAATAGTAGATATCAAGCAAAACATAGTCAAATTTGAGCCTGAGGCTCTAAACATTATTCCAGATACAGAGCTAACCTTTTAAATGTGGCACATATAGCATGTCTGCTTAAGGCTGCAGACAGCTTGAAACAGTCATGTGGCAAGGTATATATTATTTCTTTCATCCCAATGCAGTGTTAACTCATAAAACTCATCTGGCTGGATGTCAGCCCAGTTAACTGCTTAAGTGCTGATGGTTTCCTTTGCTGGTTTACTTATCTACCAAACATATAAAAGTAATGAGGAAAACCTTTGTAGCTTCTAAGTAATTTGAACAGTCAAGTATATAAATAGGTGCATGAAGTCCTACAATTCAAGCTAAAGTGACAATAAAACAAGACTCTCCAACAAAAATTTCAGAGTCAGAGTAATTTGTTAAACCCCAACTGCAACAGTCTTAAGAACACCTGAAATGCCACACGAGCACAACACCCTTCACACCCACAGCAAAGTGTGCCCTGGACAACAGAAAACCCCTGAAACTTAGATAAACTCAGTTTGAGTTAACTCCTTCCTGGTGAGGCTGAGTTCATGCATAACTGGTGAACCAAGTTCTAACAGACCTTCCTGTCAGAATAACAGCTCCACACGTGCAGCATGTACAGTTAACCAGTTGTGTACAACAGCATGTTTCTGATTTGTATCAATATATTTGCTCTAAGAAACCATAATTCAGTGGGAAATACAGGGAGAAAAATCAGCAAAGATCTTGGCATATATGTTCAGGTTTACAATTCATAGATCAGTAAATCACCTATTCCTTCACACCCTGTAGTTATTTACCAAACATGAGTGCAGGGCTGATGGATAGAGAGATGAGGCTGTCCCCTACCTTTGAAAAAGCACATCCATAAATAATGATGGAAACTGCCATCCTTGGCCGGTCTGTTTGCTATCCAACAAAAGCTGGCATATTAAAAAGACTGAGAACTAAAAGTGGAAAGGACTAGAAGCATATTTTCTCTCTTGACCTACCCAAAAAACTTTCAACAATGTCTCTTACAGCTACATTCCTAACCTGAAGTAAAACTGAATTTTAAAAAGTACTATTAATGTTTTTAATAAATATGCATTTTCATTAAATTTCTTGTAGATTGCTCACTTAGTATTCTCTGGGACCAAGCTAAAAGACATTAGTGTCAATAGATGAAAAAAATACTGTTGACCATTTAGAATGTTTGATATTTCCATAAAATTCTTGCTTCAATCAAACATTGAGATATTTACTCTGATTTAAAGTCGCTGGATGCAGTGGGAGAGTTTACAAATAGCTCCATGCAGTTTTGCTTCGGTCCTAAATGCACAAATCAAAACAGCCCCAGGTAGCACAGTAAAACATAAACAAGTTTAACCTAATACACATCCTGCACACACCCCCTGAAAGCTTTAAGCAGTGATAACCAAGAAAGGAAATGCTATTGAGCTGCCATGATAATTTTTAAGAACTCGAGATGTGTAAACAAGTCTGGTAACATTTTTTTTGCTGCTTATATGTATTTCAGACACAGAGTAGGTATTCATTCAATTTACCAACAGAAGGTAAAGCCAACCACCACTCCTCCTATTTAAGTTCATGTTTTCTGAATAAAAGGTACTTTCAGTCATTTTATGACAGAGATAGGAATTTATTACTATGAGAGCATACAAAAATGTAAAGATAAATTTTATTTGCTCTTGACGCTCTTCCAAGACAGAGAATTAATAACTGCCTGTGAATATGTCATGCAGGTTACTTTTCTATGCACAAGAACTTTTTGAAAACACACAACTTCTAGCAAAAAAGCTTGGGAGGATACAGCAGATCTGTCTCAACATTTCCATCTTTTATAAATGAAACTTTTAATTTTTGCATCTTCTCTTCCTCGGCTATTGCTCAAGCTAGAAAGCCATGAAACACCTCAGGCAGTGCATCCTGGCAAATCAGCAAACACAGGGTTTTCTGCTTGCAAGTGCTCATGGCTCCTCTGTATTCATGGCATGATCTAATTCCAAACCCTTAGTTCTCTCAGGTGGCCTAAATATGTGGATGACATAAATTGTTCCTACTGTCAAGTCAAAACCTGTAATCTGAAAAAATACATGCCTGAATTCTTGTTAGCACCATTCGAGTCTCTTGCTTTCCTTCTGCATGGAAAAGCACTTGGGAGGATCTTTTCTGCCATCACAGCTGACCTAATAACTACTATATTCACTGTATTACCTTTTTTATCTGCCTTCTTCAAAAGCAAAATAAATAATATATGATAACTGATCCTACAAATAAAAGTGCTAAGTACAGATGGGTTGTTCAAACCTACCTTATTTTAGGACCATCTTTCTCAGTTATTTACGTGTCAAAATTGAATTCTGTGAAAATGGGTTTGGAAAACCTGTGGATTACCCCACATGGATTTAAAAATCCCATTCAACATAAGGCTGAGACAGTATTGGTTTGAAAATCAGATTTGTTTGAAATCTTTCATGACTCCATTATTACTGCTTTCTTCCAATTCAAAGATTTTTCCAACAAAGTACTTCAAATTTTAAGCGGTTTTTCATCCATCAAATACAACAGAAGTGTAACCAAGGAAATCAAATTAATCAAATATTAAAAGATATTAGAAACTTGACCTTAAACTGTGCTACGCTGATGTCTGTACACTTACCATAATGCACTGAGAGATCTTAAAAGGCACAAGAGAGGGAAAGTTACACAACAGGTGAGTGTGAAGGCTGTGTTTCTCTAAAACCAAACACAACTCACCTGTGAAGGAATCTGGGTCTGCTGTTTTTCGGAGTGTGCCAAACCAGCACCGTTAAAAGCCCTGTGCTTGCAGTGCCTTTGTCAGATTAAATGAGAAGATTCTGACACCATTCTGAGACTTATCCATACTTTGCAGAAAAGGGCTCTAAATGGTATCTGATTCAGCAGCCATCCCCACGGAGCAAGGGATTTGGGCACTGCAGAAAGCCAGGCGTGGTTAAATCTGGGTTATGCATCAGTGATCACATTTAAACAAGGCTTTTACGCACATTTACACAATGCAAAGCTTTTGATATCTTTCCAAAATAAAGATCGTTGAAACTTTGCAGCTGTAGAATTCATTTAATAAACTATAGCTCCAAGAATGGTTGCCAAATCTCCAGCTAGACTTTCAGGGCAGAATTTGATTGGGTGTTTAAAGAATAAAAATGGTCATGCGAGCATCTGTGAGAAAGCATTAGTGCCTCTCAAAAGAATTATCCTTGTACTTTAGCAAAGTACTCAGGATGGGACACAAATGTGGATCTTTAGATAGCCTGACATATCTTTTAAGAAGATTTTAGATGTCCCAAATCTAACAGTAAGTCACAACTCCCAAGGACTGACTTCTGTACACATGTAATTTTGGCAGAAATCCAACTCATGGATGCAAAGGCCTGTTCTCCCCTACACAAAATTTTCTTGGGTGATTTCAAACAAACTTCTAGGCACGTGTTGAAAATAGAGAAGGTGAACCCTGCCATTTTGTCCCCAGTAAAACGTTGTCTACCCTAGTCATACCTAAAATATATGGATGCCAATTTTTTTTACAGTCTTTAAACTTTTAATACCCCCCCAGGTCTGAAAATCTAATTTTGGAAATGCACAGAGAAACTCAATTCTGGCAAGTTTCATGCAGGATTTCAGTGCCCAGTTTCTGCCTTAAGCTGATAAACATTCACCTACTACTCCTGTTCAGAGTGTAAATAAATCACACCTACACAATCAGACAAATGCAGCCTTCTTTAAAAAGGATAAAAAACCCCAAACAACCAAACACCAAACTTCTTGTCTAACAGTCTGGATTTTGCAGTAATCTTCAAAAAGAGTCAAAGTGCCTACCTACATTTTGCCCAAGGGTGCTCAGATTCCTGTCTCTCTGGTGAGGACTTTGACCAAATATCTTGGGGCTAATTTAACACGGGAGGCAAAGAAAGGATTTCTCTGGCTCTCATGCTCAAGCTCTGCTAGAAGAGGTGCTACAGCAGGTACAGAAACACAGAAAAACTATGAATAAGAGTGAAAAAGGAGAGGCAATGAAAGCACTAGGGCAACATTTCTGTCAACTTATCCAGCTGCAGCCTAATTACATTTTACAAGTGACCTTAGTTTTACTGAATAGCACCAAAAGGATTGCCAAGCAGGCTGCCCATGGAAGGGGCTGAGCCATTGTCCCTGGCGGTATTTAAAAGCAGGTGTGGTACTCAACAACAAGGTTTAGGGGCAGACCTGGCAGGGCAGGGTAACCACTGGACTGTCGGAAAAGTCTTTCCCAACACAAACAATTCTATGATCCCAGCAGAAAGGATAATTCAAGCTTCACAGAATGTCTAGTTTTATGTCTGTGTTACATTGAGACATGATCATACCAGCTCTGTAAGGCCAGACCATCAAGGGCTCAGCATTAGACTGACGAGGTGATTTTTAAATTCAGGGCATAAAACATGTCACAATAAATACTTTTGGAGGCTTCTGGAACTCACTGCAAATACCAAGTCATGTCTCATGGTGTGCCTTGTATTTAATGCACGGCAGAAAAATGCTGAACACTCAGACAGTGCTCTGAAGTAGTTCATATTTAACAGGAAAACAAAATCCTATCACTAAAAACCAATACTAGTCACAGTGATAAATAATGTGAATATCTCAGCAGCACTAATATCACTTACGTGAAATGATCCCCGACTACAGTTCCCAAAGCAATTACCTCCCAGGGCCATAATTAGGTGTGCTGCGAGCACAGCCTGCTTCTCTCTGGAGTGCCCAGCACTGCCTCGTGACAAGAGAGAGGATGCCAGTTGTGACCATCTCTTATTCTGCAGCATAATTCTCAGGAAATGGATATGGAATCTTCCAGACATGATGTAGGTGGTACCCAGAAATATATAGGCATAAAATGATCAATAACAATTTCGTAAATATCATGTGCAATACATTTTACATGATGTAAACAAAACTAAACTAAAAAACAATGTAACAAGCAGAGAAAACTCATTTGGTAAACAAGATCCTTCAAAAGGCAGCATTTGCTGTCCTCAGAAAGAGCACACCAATTTGAAGCAGATCAGTGAGGACCATTATCCAACAGATAATAACCATCTCATACTTATGCATGCAGCATAATGAACAGAAAAGCACAATAATGCAGATATGTTAGATTAGCATAATTTTATTCCACTATTCAAAAGTCTAAGTTGGAAATGGGTTTTGTTTCAATTACTGCTTTCCTCCACGGGTTTTAAACATTTTAAAGCCCAGACTGTTTTATTTTGGTTTTAGCAAATGATCTGCTATTACAATCTACCTTGCCTCTCTTTTACCAATGAATAAAGCTTTTCAACTCTCCTAAAAGTCTTAGGAGTGTAACAGGCCATTAGTTACATTGTCTAGTAGTATCTTCATGACATTTCAGATAGATTTGGTAAAATGTTTCTCCCATTTCTTTATTTGGTTATATATTTAGCTTCCTCCTTTGACTAAACATTCCCTCTGTCAGAAATACTGTATTTAGAACCTTGATGTTTCTTTTTGAATATTTTACCCCTGCTAGACCTGTGTTCTTTAACCATTTACATCCATTGAATTAGGCAATTGCATTTAACCTAAAAGTAGGAATCAATAAGTAATTACTGCACATGCAAGTCTAACCTACTGTACTTTAAAAACTTCCTTACTTAATTCATTTACTTGTATTCAGATTATCAAGGTGTTCCTAAATGAAAGCAATCATCCAAAGATGAGTAGTTTAAATTTTAACTAAAAGAGAAAATAATAATGCCCTTAGGGAATTTTTCCAAAGGCTACTCACCAACACCTTTATGGAAAACAATAACACAGAAACCTTGTATGGTTTTTTGTTTCACTTCAAGTACTGACAATTGTGACATTTGTTGCAGACAGAGTTACAGGGTATTTTTCCTACTTCTTACTCTGGTGCTGCAAGAAAAGATAGTGTCTGAAAGGCAAGTCTCACATGAGGCACTCTATCTATCTAGAAAATAATTCCAGAAGCAGCTTTTTTGGACTGTTCAACTTTTTCTGTACCTTTTCTCAAGCACACCAGAACTACACACACAGCTTAGTTAAAAGGCTGAGTGCTGTCATCTAGAGAAATAAAGTTACTTCTGCAGACTCTCACACTTGCCTGCTTTTACAGTTAAGGTTGCGTCAATTCACTTTGGCCATGATACAACCCTAAGATTTTATACTGTTTTAGAACATCAATGTTTAATTCTGCTAGAATTAAGTAATAATCTTGCACCCCAACATTAGCACAAAAAGCAGACTTTGATTTTTAGTTTGTTCTGACCCCAAACGTTAGCACAGTCTTCACAACTTTTCTAGTTAGTGGTGTTGGGCTCCAAGGAAGACACTGAGGCGCTGGAATGAGTTGAGAGAAGGGCAAAGGAGCTGGGGAACGATTTGGAGCATGAGTCTGACGAGGAGCAGCTCGGGGAGCTGGGGGTGTGAGGCCTGGAGAAAAAGAGGCTCAGGGGAGACCTTACAGATCTCTACAGCTCCCTGAAAGCATGTTGTGGAAAGAGGGGGGGGTCAGTCTCTTCTCCCAAGTAACGACAGGATGAGAGGGAATGGCCTCAAGTTGCAGCAGGGGCGGTTCAGATGGGATATGAGGGGTAAGTTCTTCCCTGAAAGGGTTGTCGAGTACTGGAGCAGGTTGTCCAGGGAAGTGGTTCAGTCACCAACCCTGGAGGTGTTTAAAAACCCTACAGATGTGCTTGGGAACATGATTTAGATTTAGTGGCGGAGTTGGCAGTTCTGGGTTACGAGTTGGACTCATTGGTCTTGGAGGTCTTTTCCAACCTAAACGATTCTATGACCCTAATTACTGATCATTGAAGCAATTACAAAACCCTGAAAAACCCACTGCTTTTGCTTTAAAGAGAAAATGGAAGAGCAGCTAGCTAGAAGCAAATTGATGATTAAATGTCTTCTATATCAGAACAACAAAATTGTACTGATTGTATTTCACAGACAAGTGATACCCTGTGGCACATACTTTATTAGAGCTCAAACAAAAGCTGTTTATTGCAGAGCTGCAATTAGGAGGCCAGGGAAACAGGAGTGCACGATTATTGGAAATATGTGTCTGATGAGATAGGCTGCTCAAAACTAACAGGACCTAAGAAGAGACAAGAGCCCTCACTGTATCGTTGGGATAGGAATTGGTGCAATTACTGTGTGTGTGTGTATCCTTCCAGAACAAACTGAAAGCTACCACAGTATATGGAGAGTATGGATAATAGAGGCACAAAAAAAGTTCTTGAAATGCATTAAATAATAGCCTGTTAGCTGAAAGGCTATCTGAATAAGATGCTCAAAGCTGTTAAAATAATACCTTATTAAAATCACTTCCAGTAACACCAAACAGCTCGTCAGCCAGGGAGTAATAAAACAACTAAACTTGTAAACTGAAAAGAAAATAAAACTCCAATTATTCCGAGCATACGCTAGCATATTTCCCCATTTTACTATCTTGACTTGCTTCTACAGTAATACACTCAAAACAGTTTCCTCATAGACAGCAAGAGATAGACATGTCTGCACTAATTCTCAAGGCAGGTGAGAAAGTAATGGTAATAAGAACAGAAATAGTCATTTAATTACCATGCTAAACAACTTTTTCTGAGCTTCAGTTTTTGGTTTACAACGTGCAGTTGCATGGTTTTGTATCAGGTGACTGCTAGTGACTGGGGATGTTTGGTTTGGCATAGCTTGCAGTTGTTGAGACTTCTATGAAAGCAAAGTCGTTCTCCATAGCCTATATTTGCTTTTGCTCACAACTCGATTTGCTGTGAGATGGCATTTTTTACCTAGCATAAATGAATTTATTTCCTTTAGCACAGAACCAGTCCTTCCCTAGAAGGTCTGATGCGGTAACATAAGAACACTGAAATACAGACAGGATACACCTCTGCTCAATGGGGTATTGACCTGTTAAAGATATTGTGACTTGTTTAATGAAGGTTTTCTTTTATTAAACCAAGGAAGTAGAATTGCTCAAGACGAATCAGTTGAAACTCAAAACATCAAACAGCCTCCTGCCTATTTGTATATTTATATGTATATCAAGTTATCAGTTCAATACTCTGATTTCTAAGAATTACATGCAAATAAATAATCCACAACAATATTGAATACAGTCTAGTGCTACTTAATCAAAATAATTAAGGATCTTATCAAGGTTAAACAAATGCAAGGAATTGACTGTCCTTTTACTTGTCATTATGTTATGGATTTCTTTCTATTTGGAGATGGTTTGCAATGCAGCTCTGCAGCGAAAAGCTAAAGCCACAAGGGAACACCTTATTTCTCCAACACTTTTCATCAGTGCTTGGTTATATACAATGAATTCCTGGGCTCTGTCATAACCATTAGTGATGCTGCAATTAATTTAACAGCACAGAACTTCATTAATTGTGCACACTCCTCCCAAATATCAATACTTTTACTTTCTTAGCAAACCTCAAAGAGGAATTAAGAAACCAAACCTATCACCTCCTTCTAACAATAAGAATTACTAATATTAATACTCATACTGAAGTCAGTTGACTTACACATGAATTCAAAAACATTGGCTTTCATGTGGAAAAGATGTTGATAAAAATCTGGTTTGGTTAAGTAAAATAAAAGTCTAAATCAATAGTGTTTTTTCCCAGGAGTATTTGCTTCAGTTGGTTAGAGTTAGGTTCAATAATTCACCCTTCTAAAAGTGAATGTTGAAAACCTTTTCCTACTCTGACAAGTCACCCCATGGGAATCCATGGCTGTGCTTTGTCTCAGCAAGTAAGAAAACTTCCAAGTCTGGACCTAAGGCTTGATATTACTGAAGACTTTGGAAAAAGCCTCTGGTCTGTCTTTCCACTCTGAAACAGCTCCAGTCAGTCCTCAACAGTGTCATAATGATTTAGCAAAAACACGCCAGTGCTAGAAGTCAGAATCCAACCAGACATGCGATGGCTACAGGTATTAGAATAGAGTGAAAGAGAGAAACAATCCTCTATCTAATGCCACATGTTGATTCTATTATCTAGCACTTTCAGACTTGTAAAAGCACTTCTAAATTACCTTTGACAGAAAATATATTCTTCCAAAGCTATGTTTACTCACAGGGCTCTACATTAATAATCAGCAAGGAAAACAAGAGCGTAAGATTAAAATGCCTTTGAAGTTACTAAACCTACACCACCATATTGGGTACTGGTGTTCAGGAAGATGAGAAGAGCGTGCACCTTTTACAGGATGTGTGCAAACAGATCACACAGAGCTTGCATACAAAAACACTTGTCATTTGGCAAACCATGGATATCTGGCTGTTTAACTGGAAGGGAATCCCAGAAAGAGTTGTTAGACATATTGCCATGGCTCAATTAAGCTCAGAGTTTCCAAATTAATTGAGTTGGACTGAGATTATGACACAGGGTATTTTATTATATTTATGAAGTTCAGAGAAATAAAATAGAAGGTAAAAGTCTTGCTTGAAAAGAAAGAAAAAACATTCTTTTAGTGTTTTGAAAAACAATTTGCCTGATCTCCTAATCCCAGGTCTAAATCTCTCCTTTTCTATCATTTAAACCCAGGGATACATCACATGCCCTCAACTTCCCTCTCAGAAATGTACAAGAGATACTTGATTGTCGCTCGTCCACTTCACATGAACTCTGGGTGGCCATGGCACACCCAGCTGAATTAGCATCACCTTTTCACAGCAGAAGGTTAATTCACAGTCTCTTGCAAATACAATGTTCACTGTAAACTCCTTGCTCTTGGAATTTTAAAATATGTTTATAGATGTCTCTGCTCCTGCTGCTTTAATGACGCAAATTTACATATTCATATGAAAATATTCATTTCATATTAAAAGAATGACATTTTTGTTGACCAGATCATGCTGAAACTAACAGAGATCTTCTAAATTTACAATCCATCACAGTGATCCTTATAAGGTATTTTTAGTAGCTAAATTAACTTACTTTATTCTTATGCTTCCACAAGTATCTAAGTTTGCAGTCATCAAAACTTGCAAGAACATTTTGTGTTCTTTTATTTTCCCTCTGCAACTATTTAACCACTTCTTTGCAAAGCTGGACAATTCTTTGTCTTTAGATTAGCTGGCAGTTTAGTTGCCACATAGAAGACTCGTGCAAGTCCATTGATAAATTGTTGAGATTCATAGTGCCTCTACTCTAGTTTCCAATACATTTTTATTTTAAACTAGGTGCATTCATCCTTGTTTCAGCAGATCCTGGGACAGTTCGTACAAGGCCATGTTTAATTATGCATGACCTCCTTGATTTTAAAGTCCTGATAAGAAAAATTGTTTGTGTTGAGGTATTGCAAGATGTACTCACAAGTTAAGGAGGACAGCACCTTAGCAGTGGTTTCTTAACATTTAGGAAGTTTGTTATTGCTTCTGAGAATTTAGTTGTTTCTCCTTGTGCACTGCCCAGAGCAAATCAGAAAACCTTCCCCTAGATCCACTGAGCAAACCAAGGCATAAAAACATAAGAGATGAATAACTACCTTATGCAAACCCCACATCAGAAAGGTATATAATTCACTCAAATTAAAAAAAAAATAATAAGGTTTTGGTTTAGGAGCTTAGCAAAGAATTCTGTTTATTCACCAAATTAAAAAACAAACTAATAAACCAAACCCCAACAAAAAACCCTCAGTAATTTCTTTGTTTCAAATTCAGATTACTCATTGATAGATTAGTTCTATTTCAGGTGAAAATCAAGCCCTGAAAAAGATGCACGACAATAACAACAGATTCAAGAAACACTATGTAGACAGCTCTTGAAACGAAGGCCAATGTTAAGTGACCTGGATCACTAACTACAAGTAACTTTTTCCTTTGAACAGCAAAAATTCTTTAGGCACTATGGTCCTAATTCAGCACTTTATTTAGGTATTTTAAGACAGATGACAATGGTCATGGGCAAAACAAAGCAAGGTAATGTACTCGCATACATTGGTTTTCACAGCACTGTATTCTGCTACCATGAAAGTACCAAATCATTACCAGAGGGAGTTCCAGTGAAGTAAAAAATGGATCTTGCCACAGAAATGATAATTAGAGATTTTAAGGAGCTGGAGGAAATATAAATGCCTGCACAAAGTCAGTGAAAGGTCAGTATTTCTCTCTGTAACACAGAGATATTACAAATGCTTCCTAAAGAAGAAATATCCCATTTCGGTAGAATGGTGCTTCCCTTCTGAGACAGAAATTTTCAGTCTTAAAATGTTCTTTTCCTTATCTACTTCTGACTAATTAACATTGAGAGCTTTGGCTTTGTAGTGTGTTTGCCTTGCATGTTTTTAAATTGGTCAAGTAATAAGATATGACAATGCAAGTCAGGTAGTTACGAGAGAATCATTTTGCCTCTCCAAGAAAACGGATGAGGAGGAGATAAAGCCATGTCCTTCATGCTGATGGGTGCAATTACTTGCTGGTACCGATTCCCCCTGGAATTTGACATTCTTTTAACAAAGCCTGTGCTGCACAGGAGACCCACTGGTGAGCACAGTAACTGCCAAGGTGCACACACACCCCGTCTCTGGGTGTGCACTACACCAACACACATTTTCCACCGCCCCTGCATTTGTACTGATCATGTCACTGATCCTTACTAGTGACCTGACTACTGAACAGTCTCGCTGGTGTTGGGTAAAGCACAGAAATGAAAGCCTCGATATAAAGGCAGCATTCTGAAAAACTGAACACCTCAAAAAATTCTTGAACAGAATCAATAAAAAAATCCTCAAGTTTGTTTTCCTCATTTCCTATTTCATGTTGAAAGAACAAACTGATACACAGATCTTCAGAACATGGGTGAACTGCTGACTTCTCCTGTAAATAACGAAACGCAAAGGAAAAGAATTATGAAAACATCATGAAACTTAAGTGTCTTTAGGAGTCAATTATTGAAATATTAATGTTTCAGATTTAAATGAGAAAATTCTCACTGACGCAAAAACCAGACATTGTTAACGATGTGTTTACAGATGGAGCTCAGAAACCACAGGGTTTTAAAATAAATTTTAAAAGTATTTTATGCAGGTTTTGTTCAGAGTATGCCCTGAAGCCTTCTGAGCAGCCCTTTGAAAAAGTTTTTTCACAAAATTGGTGGGAAGATCAAGCTAAAAGTAAAGAGGTTTAGGGCTAGGCACTAAAATAATCTCTGCAAACAGTTAAGAGCTCTGTGACACCACTTAAAGAACTCTTAACTCTGGAACACAAACCACCCCCCTGCAAGTTTCACTCAGAGAGCCGTCCTAATAACTCGAGTTTTGTATTTTGAAATAACCAGGCTGACTGGTTTTTTGGACATCAGTAGTTTGACCAAAAATATATTCTCAGACTATATTGTGATTTACTTGATCCTGGGGTTAAATAACTTGTCTTTCTATTTTTCTACTGAAATTCCCTTCCTTAAAAGATTCAATTCAGCCATTCTCATTGTTAGTTGTTATGGAATACCTTTATTTTCAGAAATTAACATCAATGAACTTCTGATTTTCTGGGCAATGACCTCTCCTTGAATCATCGCTTACAAAACTGAGCCCAAATTCTGCTCAGGTTTTAGGCAGGGGTTAGAAGAAGGGATTTATGACCAAATACTTATCAGAAATACCATACTCAACACTTGAACTGAAGCAACAAAGTATAAACAATCCCCTGCTTCATATTCAGCATAAGAACCTATTTCTTTCATCTTTTTTAAGTTCTGCTTAAAATTAATCGCTCATGTTTTGTGAATTGAGAGGAAGAAAGTTCCAAAGGAATGAACAGCTGCAGCTCAAAAACTTCACTTGCTTTGCATCTGCAGAAAAGAACCATGGCTCATGCTGAGCTCCTATTCTAAACTACATTTCTGTGAGTCTCTAAAAGCCTCCGAGAGCTATTTGCTCTCTCTTGGTCCACATGTCTAAAACAAAACAGCATCAGCAGAATGGAGCTATGATTTCAATGTTTCCATTTTCTCCAGACTTGAAACAGTCTGGTTTGCAGTTGTTTGCTTTTTTCTGTCAACTAGTGTGCATCCAGAGGATGACAAATAGTGAGAGCAAGATAAATGAGGAAGACAATGCAAGTGTAAAAAATAGGTTGTTTTAATACAATGTAGAGTGAGATTTGATTATAAAACATGCATATAAATTTCCCTATCTATTTCTAATGGTTTTAGGATTTAGTTTACTAACAGCTGAGTGCTTATTTTTATTAATGTAGGTTTTTAGGCACATGGATCACCAGTATGTTTAAACATTAATCTGCAACAGATAAATCTGTTTATATTTCCTCAGTTATAATAATGTGCTAAAATAGTGTATGTAACTTGACTAATGAAAATGAGGTAATTTTATATATGAATATCTATAAATATATGAATATTACTGCCCATTTCTTAGCACTTATCTACATTTATTCACTGCAGCTCTCTTTTAAAAAGATAATCCAGTTGAACTACAACAGCAGTGATCATATCACATTATGGCTGTGACAGTCTAACGTATCAGTTGCACAAAAGGCAATATAAGACTCCAGAAACAGACTTCCAACACCAGCAAGTTCCAAACTTTATCTCCCTCATCCCTTTTCCTAAACGTATTTTATCTTGTAGCAACACAATTGTCTTGGGCAGTTGAGTAAAGAAATGCAGCATATTTACTACTGGCTCTGCACTCAAACATTTCAAGTCCACGCATTTTACCCTAAGGTTAGTGACTACCATAGATAATCCTCAACTGCTCTATTCTGGGAACCCCATCTTTATGAAGGGTACATCTACTGTGGATGTGTAAAGCACCCCACTCTGATTCACATACTCACAGTCTTCAGAATGTTAACACATTTATTCCCTTATTTTAACTGAACTTGTAAAGGGATTTTCTATTCAGATTTTTTCAGGAGTAAGGGTTTTTGTGTCATTGTTTTGTTGGTTTTCTAATATGTTAAAGGTTTCTACATTTTGAACTTTACAACCCCTTGTATTTAAAACTCTAACTCTTTAATTATTAAACTTTAAATATCCAACACACTGTTAGATAGATGTATCTATAAACACATCTCTATTGTGCCCAATAAGCCTACATCAGTGATTTATATTAAACCAGTATTTACATTCTGGAACTGGATACCACAAGCCTATTTTCCTTGTACCATATCCCCATGTCAGGGGAGAAGCTGTACAGTTGCTCCTGCATAGTTAAAAAAATGCCACTGCAGAACAGTTCCCTGAATTTTGGCACAAGTTCAGTGTCTCACACACAATCACAGAGTAGCAATAGATTGAGAAAACAGCCTATATATTCCTTATCAGCTACAGTTGTACCTAGTCAAATATTCAGGGAAAAAATTACTAGGAATAGGACTGCAGTACGACACAGAGAGTTTAGCACTAAGTTGCAAGACCAGATATGACTGGACTTCGACAAAAAATGAAATTGTGTAGGACAGAGGACAAGTGAAAGCAGGAAAGGACTTATCCCTACCACTTTTCATAGCGCACTCAGGATGCACTGTGCCATCACACTCATTTTTTCCCCTCTCAGTCCAGGTATCTGAACGATCTCTGCTTTCCTTGCCTTTAGGTAATTATGTACAACCCATGAGAATGAGCCAAGTCTCCTTGTACCACCGGGTACAAGTCCTCCACATACAGTGTCTTCCTACTTTGGGGCTCATAGGAGGTTAAAGTCTTTCAGTGGCATACAATTAATTGCAAATAATTGAGTGTCTTTGCCTTGCATAAGAAGAGTTCCATGGAAAAAGTACAAGTTCAATAAGTTAGCAGGAGCCTCAATTTACTTTTGATTTATTTTCAGTGTTTACGCTGTGCTTAATAGATTGTTGTTGGGGAGAGAGACAGTAAAAATTCCTTCTGGTAAACAATTTAGTTTAAGAATTAAAATTAGAGATAAATAATGATCCAATTTTGAGACTGAATGCAACTGAGAAGAATGCAAATTGAAGCATCTTGATGGCAAATTAAGTTGTTTCATTATCTTTCATAAATTGCTTTGGGAGGACTCACTCTTGGCTAATGAGTATAAAACTAAAGACCAAATTACTTTTTTTTCTTCCCTGGGAGTTTCTGTCTTTGAGGTCAAAGGGAGTCTCTCAAAGTAACTCTAACAGAGCCTGGGCCCTTGATAGTTACTAGAAGCATTGTTCTCATGCTAGGAGCACTAAAAAATATGTCAAAACCCAGCAAAAAATCGATCCACATCTAATCCATTTCATGGTCATTTCAATTAGTGTCCTTTCTCTCAGAGGTCTTCACCAAGCATGAGGTCTATTGCTTGCAAAACAATATACACTCACCATACTATTGAAAGTTCAAATGAACATATACACAAAGAAAAACTGTACCAAAAAAATCAGAATCAGTCAAGTTGAAAGAGACTTTTGAAGGTCATCTGGCCCATTATCCTGCTCTTATCTTCACTTTTCACAGGAAAAATGCAAACAGCATATGATTATATTGAAAATGTGTCTTAAATATGTACAAGCAAGTCCAGAGTCAAATCAAGCATTTGTGTAACAGTAAGTGGTGCATTGATGCCATTACTGTATTATCATCGTCATTGTTAACCATGATAATGTGGGAGCAGCCAGTGATTTCTGTTCTATCAAAACCACACAGACTGTAGTCATACAAAAGTTCCCACCCTCCAGCCCAGTTTAAACCAGCACACCACTGACCCATGGTAATGGGGGGCAGCCACTCCTGAGCCAGCCCCAGCCCCTGGGTCTTGGCTGGTGGCCCCGGGCTGCCCAAGGCATTTCTATTACTGGCTCAGATGTGTCAGGAGCGTGGGTTTGGATGGTGTGGCTTGGGTGGGGGGCACACACCCACGGCCTTGTCAGTCACATCAGCTCCCAGACAGTTTCATATTTTATGCCTTTCTACACCATCAGCAGCCTGACAACGAGCACATTTTCAATTCCTGCCCCAGGTGTGTCACAAAGGATGTGAAGTTTTTACAAGTATCTGTGCTTTTTTGCCTCAATAACCTAAAATATTTCAGGATTGCTGTAGGCCACAGCTTTCACATAAGCCTCCACAGTAACAATGACCTGTGCTTTTCTTGTTTCCCCAGCTCAGTGAAGAGCTGGAGAGGTGCAGACTCCTTGCTCAGAGCAGGGCAGGCCACACCCATGACTGCACTCTAAAAGATGGTCTCCTCTCCTCCTGCCTTTGGAAATGTGGTTTTGTCCAATGAAGGTCTACCTGTGAGTTTGTTCTGATTGTTATGGACCCGAAGATGCCCTCTGGTGTATGGACTTGGGGGAAGCAGCAGTGTTTTCTGCGAGTGCCTGCCATAGTGGGACACAATCGTGCAGCCATTGAAGGTGACAGCAGCTGCAACCATTGCGAAGCATCAGAGTAGAGTACCCCAGGGGCAGCCTGTAGGCAGCACCCATCTGAACAAGGCAGGATGGACTGACAGCCACCATGCAATGTTCAGCTGCAAGAGCCAAAGTGGCGCTTCCAGCACTTGAGACAAAACAGGTTTTGGCCCCCCAACAAGCCTCCGTGAACTCCAGAATGCACCATGGAGATGAGATGCTCATGTCACTGCTTGCTTCCCTTGTCATGGTGGTCTCAGCCCCTCTCTGCCTGAGATATTAAACACTGTCAGAGACTGAATTCACCAGAGTCACAATGCAGCATCAGACTCCTGACACCTTGTTTCTTTGGGACCGCCCAGAAGCTCAAGAGAACCTTCCAACTTCATGTGAAGTAACGGAAAAAAAATTCACATGTGGAATCTCCACATGATTTGGTCCAGTGCTTTCATAAGTAAAATAATTTTTTCAGATTCAAATAAGCTGTTTTTAAATAAGACACAGAATACTGAAGTATTTCCAAAGTATGTTTTTCTAAACCATTCCATGGATACTGGGGAGTCACAGTAGCTTATTTCTGATCTCACAGTTTGCCAATTTCCATAATTACAATCTCACAGCCTTTGGTTTTCATCTTAGCAGTTCCACTCAAGTGGCCCTCATTACAATTTGTATCCTAACCCCAGGATGCTGCCAAGATTCTGTGTGCTTGGAACAGTGACATAACCTGTTCTAGAATCCACACTGCTTTCATTTTACTGTGCTGAATTCCATACTGGATACCATTTTGTGGCTTTCTGTAGAGGTGTACTTCGGAAAGAGTGCAGCACTGGGCTTACAAGGCTGTGTAAAATAACATATGAACCACTAATCTCAGAACCCCATATCTCTCTCAGATTTTCTATTTTTCTGCTTTGGTTAAAGAAGCGAATTCCTAAGAATCAACAAGTTGATAGACTTTGAACAGCCACCAGTGGATAATAACCTGACTCACAATGTATAAATTTGATGTGGAAAAAAGAATCTGAGCAACTATTCTGCTTGCTTTGAAACATATTTGTTAGTTTATTATTATTTTACTCAGCCCCCCCCCCCCCCCCAAAAAAAAAATCACACCCAAGTTGCTGCTGGAATATTGCTGTTATGCAAAAACAAGACAACTTACATTGCTTCTAAGAAGTTCTAATAACACAAGATTTCTCATTCATGAAATCCCCACATGGTGGAAAAGAGAAATGGAACCTGCCACTGCCTTAAAAATGGAAGAGTTAAAAAAATCCACACAATAAACACCTTTAACATTTCTGATATATTCAGTGATCATGGTACACATGAGCCTCAAAGTGCACTTTGGCCACCACATTCCATACAGAAGCCTGGCTAAATAGACTGGCTTGCACAATGAGGACAACAGATTAGGAAAGTAAAATACCATTTTATAAGCACATATATGGGGGCCACTAAGTTTTATGCCTTCAAGTGCAGCTAGCACTGCCTTAGATCTCGGGATGATAAATGAATGGTCCCATGACTGAGCTGCACCATGTCCTCTGTGAATGCCTGGAACAGCTCCCTGTGCAATTCAGGCAGTACCATTCAGAAACTCACAGCTCTGCAGGGCTACCACAGCTACCACAGCAATCACCTCACCCTGGGCCTGGGTTAGGAGCAGCAGCACTTGGTCACCTCCACACTCTCACCTGTTGCAGCAGCAGATCCTTCCAGCCCACCCCACACTGTGCAAGGTGTAGGGTCTGTGTCTTCATTGTACTAAAGCAGATTAAATGACAAAAAACACCAGCCCGATACTGCACATTTCCCTGACTAATGCTGCTTTTCAGTGACTTTATGAGCTCAATAGGAAAAGCAGATTTGCACCCAAAAGGTAGCACAGTTCTTAAGCTCATATGTGTTTAAATCTTTAGAAGGAGCAGGAAATTCACTATCATTAGAGTCAAGTTGAGTTGCTACACCTTAAACCCCTAATTTTTGGATTCAAATCAAGCCTTAGAAAATGATATGTTCCTATAATTTCTGACTCCTGAATCTTCACTGTAGACTGCTGTAAAAGAGTCCTAGGAAATCTGAGTTACAGGCAAATAGTTTATCTACCAGAGATCAATCATTCTGAATGGATTTTTGATTATTATATTATTTAATGATTAAATATACTTCAATACTATTTGACTAGTATTTTTCAAATCTGAAGAGCTCAAGGAACAAGACAGTCTGCTTATAAAAAGTACATAGCACAACTACATAGCAATTGATCAAAAGCACTTTCAAATGATTTTCACTTATCCTTCATATCCAGAAGAGAAATCAACAACAGGAAGTACATAAAAGTATTTTTGAAATCAAGATCACTACCGAAATTTCTGTCATCTTCAGAAAATAAGCAAGAGCAGTTTGTCAGATTAAAACTCTGTAATGTGAGATGGATTTATCAGTAAACTGAACAGTTTTGTGCCCCCAAATATTGAACAAAAATCCTTCTAAATAATCGAGACTTAACAGGTGTCATAGGGCTTTATAAAACTTGTGGGTCTTTTTACACTATGCTGCATATAAAAACATCTTCCTTAATTTTCTCCCCTGCATTCTTCATTCATGACTTTTAATTGAATGGAACATCAAAAGTTTAAAAAAAAGTTGCTCCACTATAACATGACAGAGGATGTAGTTCTGCACTGCAGTATTAAAATTCAGATCTGCATTTCTTCTCATTCTCCTCAGTTAAGATTTTTCCCAAAATACTGCCTCTGTGAATGCCAGAGGAAAATAATCAATCTTTAATACAGAAAGATACAAACTTTCTATTGATTTGTTGAAGTCTAATCTGATATCTAAATGTAAATGATTCACTTCAGTAGCTTTGTTTTTAAGCCATTAATTAAAAGTGTGACATATAATAAGCTATTAGTTTTGTTTCTTACTGATTTCCGCTGTACCTATATCTGATGTGCTATAAAGAACTACTCAAACCCTACAGTTTTAGCAGCCCATAGTAGCTAATCTTCTGTATTGATCAAAAAAAACCCCCAAAAGCTTCTAACAGATGGTAAAAAGATAAGGATATGGTTCTAAGAAGATGAACAAGACCCCACATTAACAAGATTCTGCCATCAAGTAGTTGTGGAGGAGGGAGGTGAGTGAATGGGACTTGGAGTGGGAGGAAGTTCACCCCAGTGAAAGGAAAAGCAGCCAAGTATCTGCTGAGGGGGTGTGTGCTTCATCTTCCAGGATCAACTGCCTGCTTGTGCTCCTGGGCCCAAGGGACACGAGGAACTGGGCAACACTGAGAGCAACACTTCACAGTGAGCAGGGGCAGGATGTGACGCAAATAAAAGCTCTTCTTCCCAAGTCATTTATCCAGGCTAAGGATCACCCAGATCCTTAGGAATCCTGTGGGAATTTACAGCTACCTAAAAGCCAGCTTCAGCAATAAATCTGTGCAGAGAACACAGGTTATACAGCACTGCTTTTGACAAGAAGCTCCTATGAATTTTGCATGTGATTGCTTCTTCCAGCACAACTGGTGAAGTCCTGGTAGAGCACTGAAAACACCCTTTTAAAGCTTCTATGAAAGCTGCTTTTCTGATACATGGACAGACTGAGTGTGCCAGGCTAGGGACACATCCTGCACTGAACCTGAGCACTTCCCTGAAGGAACATCCCTCTCACAGGTTTGCTTAGAGCCATGCCATGGATTGAGTTGGGGCTGTCTCTAACACAGAGCCCAGCAATTTCATCACGGGCAGAAGTGGGACTTCCAGGGAAGTCTGGGAACCAATATTGCAAACTCTGTCACTCCCAAGGGCTTATGAAGATATACAACAGGAAGCCTGGGGGATTCAGTTTAGTGGGGGAAAATTCCAAAGGTACTGGTCAAGACAGATGACTTAAAGTAAGAACCCCTCATCTAGAGCCAAGCAATAAATCCAGTTAAATACTTTCATAGTCTAAGCAGAAGAAAACGACAGAAAACAGCAAGCTTCCACTATAAATGTGGGAGTAAAAATTAATTCAGTGAACTCTCATTCAGCCATCTGGTGAACACTCAAATTCACAAAAAGTTACAAAGCTTGTTAAATGGTACATTTTGTTATTTACCTAGAGCTTATTCAGGATAGCAAGGATGAGATGAGATGACTTTTCATGTTTTGGGAAGTCCAAGATTCATATCAGCATCCTTAGTAATAATTTCTCTTTCAAATAATGTCCTACAGCAAACATTTTAAAAATACAG